>OMLF01021796.1:0-15048 GCA_900302615.1 Holocentrus rufus | reverse complement strand
CCAAATGTGAACAAAAACTAATTATCCAGTTCAAATCAAGGAGACTGGATTAGTGGTACCAGTCTCCTTGACTGTTAAACCCAGTTCCATTGTCAAAATTGGGACTGACACAATTCAGCTGTCAAAATGACAGCTGAATTAGAAAATTTCTAAGATAATTCCTCCCTCCGTGTCACAATCCCCACTCGCCTTGTGAATGTGGCTGTAGTTCATGACATAGGGAAGTTCACTGGACCAAATCTAGGACTCAAAGCAAAGACATGGGAGTGCTCATGCCTTCAGAGTTCAAACACCAGAAAAGTTTTCTAGTAGCTCTGTGTACTTCTGTGGCCCAGAATTATTATGAACTTCTTCAAACTTGAAACACATAACACTTGGAAATGAGTGAGGTACATTTTAATTTGTTTTACTGCAAACCAGTCTATGCAATGCTGTCAATCGTAGGTATAAAAAAACCACAGTTGTCTTTATTTAATTTAATTTAATTTTATTATTTCATTTTTGTTTTATTTTATTTTATGATTTTAGTTTTGCTTTGTTTCGTTTAGTTGCTGTCTTAATCTACCATTGCAGTCTGCAAACACTGTCCCTTCCTCAGTAGTTCTATTTGAATGCCTTGTATCATAAATTATTGCTGTTATTCTTCTGTTTAGTGGGGTGGATTGGAGTATTTATTTGTTTTTCAGGGCCAAATTTTCCCATTGCTCTAAGAAAACTGTAAAATGAAGAGAAAATTGAGATGTTCAGTGATGTTGCCAACCTTGATTAGAAATGCTGAATAAGGGAACATTATATGGAGTAAAATTTGCAGCCAGTCAGATATATGGACAGTGCTGATATGGTTAGATGGATAATGTTTGTTACCACGGGTCCCAAACCAGAGTCCAATTAAGGATAACAGAATGTGCAATGAATGCAGTTGTGTCCAACAGATACATTTCCTGTTGCACATTGCTAACAGCATAGTAGATTAATTTGATGTCCCCTAATGCAAACTGTTGTGGATCTAGAGGAACAGTGAGACAGAGACAATGGCCTTCTAAGACAAAGTTGGCAAGAGGGGGATCAGGCAGTCCTGTGAATGGCTCTTATTAATTTGGGAACAGCAGCCAAACTGCAGTATGAGGCTCTTAATGCCTGAGCTGTCTGTCCTCTCATCAGCCATCAGTGTTTGCAAACAGCCTTGTAATGACCTTATAAGTCTAAACAATGGGCGTTTTTTTTTTTTTTTTTTCCCCACAAGGGCTTCTTAGCCAATTTGAAGATGGGAAAACGTCATGTTTTATTTTTCCATTCCAGAACCAAGATGGCTCACTTTAACTGGTATTTCAGTAAACATTTACCAAACAAAGCTGCCTCAGCATCACTTTCTTTAATCAGCAACTACATTCAGAGCGTAAATGAAGCCCGTCAACCCCATTCCCCTCGACAGTTTGAAAATGCATGATCAAAAGAGGGAGATGAATGGAGCGACACATCGCGGCCTCGTCCTACTGTAAAAGTGGCCAAACAGGGCACGCCTTGTACGCCTAATGATGGCAGCCCACTTGTCGTGCCGCCAGGACGTTTGAAAATCCAGCTTGTCGTTTCATTAACCAGATGTCACGGAGGTCAGTCGTGCGGCAGTCGCTTCTATGGGCCAGGTGTCTCGGCTCAGGGTGCATAGAGAGGTCAGGCTGAATCAATGCACATTGGCCATTACGTTAAGTGATAAGCGTGAAATTCCTCTCTTCTACGTTCCCCTCATCACGCAGTCACACACAACCATTCATTGTGCTTATGGAGTTAGACTGATGTTCTCTGCCTGCTAATACAGGCCTCTGATTGAGAATCACCTGTTGACCGTTCAGTACTGTCCACCTTTGATATTCCCACTGGTCATGGTATGTCTGGAAAGTCATGGAATTTTGAAAAGTCTGGGAAAGTCAAGGCATTTAATAAATTCTTAGAATGAGTCATGGAATATCATGGAATTTTGTCCGCCTTAATTAAAAAAAAAAAAAATCAGTAGCTAGTTATTTGCCAAATATGTTTACTTCCCCCTCAGAATAAAACGAGAATGAATGATGAACTTTAATAAGATCTCTGAAGTGCTTCTACAGTTTTGGTCAAGGGAAAAAAATCTCATGTTTATATAGGTCATGGAAATTCATTGTTTAAGTCATGGAAAGTCATGGAAAAATAGGCGATTTTTACATTTAACAGTGTGTGGGAACCCTGTAGAATGAAGTTTACTTTTGATCACATAGTTATTGTTTAATTAGTCAATAATACATATGTTGTCTATAGGAAATCCTTATCGTGGATTGATTCTGGTCGGTTTCCATGCAAATATGCATGAATGTTTTAATTTATATGTAGTATTTATATATAACCAAGAATAGAAGTCAGTGTGGAACAACGACTGCTTGTCATAGCGGACTCTTTTTGTGCTGGTCAGAATTAAAAATTGTGGCACAAAGTATTGGCCATCAGCAGGTTTCTTCACACAACATGAATATCAGTCTTCCAAAACCAGAGTCGGCTTGGGATTCATGTACTTTCACAGTCACTCATAATGAAATATTCTCCATGCACCAGTAAGTGGACATTTTGAGTATTTGTTGATGGCCAAATATTTTGAAAGGCTTTGCTGTGTAGTCTTGTATTATGGAGACCTCGTGACGCTCTTAACCTTGCATTACCTTTTTATCAGATTGCCGCCCAGATCTGTCGCCAGGCTGGCCTGGTGCAGAAGTCCAAAGATGTGATGGACTACAGTGCAGAGAACTTTGCCATCGTCTTTGCAGCCATGGGGGTGAGTGGGCAAACCGTAACATTCATTGGACACTTTTTTTTTTTTTTTTTTTTTTTTTTTTAATTAAACGTTGGTGACACTAATCCCCCCTCTTAACCCTGATGTGACACCCTGTCCCCTTTTCCCCTCCCTACCTCTCTCTCATTCACCAAGTGATTTAACATTTAAGTCCCTCTTGTTACTTCTGCACCTCTGAGCAGATCCCCTGGCCATGCAGACAGGCTACTAATTCAACAGGCCCTTTAATGCAATCATCCCAGCAGTATCAAGTTCTCTCGCTCTCAGCTGCTCCTTCTGTCTATTCTAATGCTCTAACTGTGACAAGCCGACCTGTAGTAAACACACACACACGCACACACACACACACACTTGCTTCACTCACTAAGCCCTAATCCATCCCTCTTCCATTCCCTGCCATTTCACACCCTATTGTGGTAAGTCTAGCCGGAGAGTTGAAATGCACTGCATATTAGAAGAGTGGTGTGAATGGGGATTTGAACGTGGTTACACATGGTTATGCATCTTTGCTAAAGGAAAATAATACTGTAAACACGGTGGTTTTAGTCACAGCAAAACATCTGATTAATGGTAAGAAGTGCTTAGAGGTATTGAATGTGATGCTGCAGTATTGTGGTATTTCAAAGGCAATAATGTCTTTGTCCATTGACTGAGGTAATATGTTCAGGCTCTGTCAGAATGGTCCAAGGTGTTCCTCTATGGTGCTTGACTGTTCTAAGCTATATTGTCTTATTTGTTCCTCAGGTCAACATGGAGACTGCCCGCTTCTTTAAGTCAGACTTTGAAGAAAATGGTTCCATGGACAATGTCTGCCTTTTCCTGAACCTGGCCAATGACCCCACGTAAGACCCTGTCGGCAAAGTTTCACATGAAGCACCAATATTTAATACACCTGATTACAGGATGATAATGGAGTTCACTCACCGCACAAATTTTCTCTCTATTTGTACATAGTAGATTAACCTCCATGTTTTTTCCTCCAATCAGCATCGAGCGCATCATCACCCCACGTCTGGCACTTACTACAGCAGAGTATCTGGCATACCAGTGTGAGAAACATGTCCTTGTCATCCTGACCGACATGAGCTCCTACGCTGAGGCTCTGAGAGAGGTACACCCACAGAATAATCTCTCATCTCTGACAGACTTGTTGCCTTTCACATTTTTTTATATATCCAACATTCATTTGTCCATTTGTCCAACCTCCTGTTTTGAAAGGGTAATGCATATGCGCATGCGATAGAAAACTGGTTGCAGTCTGGTCATGTAGTCCCCCACTGGAAGTAAAAAAAAAAAAGTAGCCATTTTTCCCACCATAAGTAAAGTAAAACTTATTGAAGAGTGTCTGTATTATAGAGCTGAACTTTCCCGCAGTCATCAGTCATCAACAGCCAGTAAGATTTTCATGCTACTTTGTTTCCCTCCTGCTATGATTTTTGTAGAACAATGTTTCTGCCTGGCAAGCCCAACATGGAGAAGTTGATTACAGTTATTCAAACTTTTCCAATTCACTTTGTTTTGAAAGAGTAGCAGTAAATGTCTCTGAAAAGCGACCCAGCGATGGCTGTGTCCATCACTGAAGTTGATGGTAAGCTGACTTTGAAGACAGTTTTATGGTTTTTTTCAATTAACACTAAGTTCAGTTAACACTATGTTAACTTATCAAAACAATATAATGATAGTAAAGCAAAAAAAAATTGTTTCACCTTATGCACTATGCTTTACTGTTAGGGGTGTGGTACCAGATCAAGTTACTTAGCATTTTGTGAAAACACATTATGTGACATTGACTTCAAAACTCTAAAAGTGTCCAGCTCATCCACTATCGTTATGTTGCCTTAAAGGGACAGTTCACTCAAAAATGTAGTCATAATCTACTCCTCATGTCAGTGACACAGCAACATTGCTAGCACCGTGATACATCAGCCCCTCCCAAAAGAACTGAACTACTGTCCAGGAACAAGTTAAGGGCAGCAATTACCTCCAAATACTTTGTGCAAAACAATCCAATTGACAATTGCGCTGTGTGTCCAGAATGCCAGTATTTACCAAATCACTTTTATGATTATTTTTGCCTCTTATCGAACGCTAAAGAAACTAGCCACTTGAGTTCTTCTGGTGAAGGCTAATGAGCAGGGCTAGCAAATGTGCTATGTGTGACTTGGTAATATAAATTTGGATATACAGAGGTTTGTTTTAGCTATGACTTTGCTGTCATTGTCGGAGGTAAATTAGCCAGTATTCGGCTTGGTTTGACTGATCCTGAAGTGGTGAAAAGTTTGGAATCAGCAGAAGGTTACAATACATTGGGTTTGAGGAAAAACAAAGTTATTAAAAAGGTAATCCTATTACAGTTGCTGAGCCTTTAGAATTTGAACTGCTACAACATGTGAGCAGAGCCACTTGCCATTTTGCTATAAGGGAATGTTGAAAGCACTTCACAGGAATACAGTGGACATTTTGGCATCACATCCTCCTTTTGAAATACTCACTGTGAAGACATTGTATCCCAAGTTTTGAGCTGCTAGCATTGTGTGAGCATTGCAAAGTGCACCACACTTAATACTGTGTAAAAGGACTCTTGTATCATTGTTTTAGTCTTGTCCTCTGGTCTTTTCTTGGGCATATCTGCTGTTATATCACTGTTACTTCAAACATTCAAAACCTGCCTGGAACACCCCGATTTGCTTGTTGGTAGTAAATGGAGAAACGAAATGAGCCTGGATGGAATAAATCACTCTGGTTAGACTACCAATTTCTACAGCCTGTATTTCATTTTTGCACAAAAGCATCACTTGAAGCGCGGTCTTAATTTAAATTTTCTCAGGCCCCTCACAAGAATTCAGTTGTTGAGTGTTTTTTAAATGAACCAGCTATGCTTATTTAAACATGAGTACGTTTTAGAAAATGCTACGACCTGTAGATCCAATAAGCTCTCCACAATGCAGTTGAGATAAAATTATCTTAATCATAATAGATTCTAATTGTATCCAAAATTAGCATGTCAACATAACCCACACCAGTGCCAGAACTCTGGTGAGGTGTTGGCAGAGAGGTGATAGACTCACTAATGTCTTGTATCCCTTGCTGAAAGGGAGGATAATGTGTTCTTCAGCCTTGTAGGAAATACCTTAACTTGATTATTCTCCTCAGCTTGGCTCTAAAAGAAGAGTTTTCTCCCCCCGCTTCCCCCCTTTATCTTTCTCTTTGTGGCAAGGAGTCATGCCCTCTCAACTCTCTCTTTTATGCCTCTATAATAATCCTTTTATGTCGTACGGTTTGCTGTCTCAATATGCCGGCAGCACAATGCAGGTTTTTAAAAGGTGTATGTAGGTGCATGTGAAAGAGCGTTTCCCTTCTTGCATTTGCTGTCCATAACCTTGGCACATGTATGCTGCACCAATAAAGACTCAGCTAAGATTCAGGCATCTCATTGGGTATTTCACCGCTTGCAAAGAGCCGGGAGGACATTAACATTTAACTTCAGTTCCCATTCACATGCTCGAAGGTTGAGTTTTGCATTGAATCCACAGTTCACAAGTGTTTGGCCCCCTCATCAACCTTTGCATCCAAGGATGAATGGGATGCATTCTGTCTCCCTCCTCCTTTGAAGTCACTGGACTATTGGAACAACAATTTGCTTTTTGTAATGTTTTTTTAAAGGGTCTAATCACAAAATGGTGAACACCTCCAACCTGCTGTTTGCCTCTTCTGAAAGACACCACGGCGGTTAGAAAGACGAACCACTTATATCTCTAACTCTCCAACAGTAATGTTGCCTGGTAGAATTGTTGTTATTTATTAATTTATATGATTATTTTCATTTTATTTAAATTTTTGTTGATAGCACTGTAAGAAAAAGGCTGAAGTTAAAAATGATGTATTGATTTTCCAAGTAGAGTAGCCATCTCTGCCAGCCTCCTCTGAGCAGCCACTTGACCCTAAAAATCTTTTTGGAAAATCAAAACATCACATCATACTCTGAAATGGTACCGGGATCTATGATTTAAAAAAAAAAAAAATGTTGAAAGGCAAATGCTTGTTTTTGTTTATCTGTAGGTGTCTGCGGCCAGGGAAGAGGTGCCGGGCCGTCGTGGCTTCCCCGGCTACATGTACACGGATTTGGCCACCATCTACGAGCGTGCTGGCCGAGTGGAGGGCAGAAGCGGCTCCATCACCCAGATCCCCATCCTCACCATGCCCAACGATGGTCAGAGCAATAGCCTTAGAATGAAAGCTTTCTGCATTTTAAAGGAATTAGTGCGGTGCCGTTGAAAACATGCCCGTTCAGGGGTGCGTTTCCCAAACGACGACGATAGTCACTGCTTAACCACAGGATCGTTAGAGAAACTAACAACCTGGTCACGACTGTTTCCCAAAACTGAAGTGAGAGCGTCTTAAGTTAGCATCACTGCAGTTCCAGCGACAATAGTTTCAACAACATTGTTAATGACAGTATGCAGTGTATAACGGTCTTAAAGGATGATTTCGACAATTCAGTTTGTCATGAACGAAGACAAATATGATCATTGAGCATATAATATTGCAACCAACTTATGTGTTGATTCATTATAAAACAATTAACGTCAGCTTTATATTCATATATCATATATCGTGCCTTACTATCTCCAAAATATAACATGTATACATCCGTAAAATTGTAGCTTACACCTTCATTAGTCTTTCAATCACCATCTTATCAGCACTTTGGTCTGACAAAAAGTTGAAAATAGGCAAAGGTGTGCTACTCTATAACAAGGTGTGCGGCTAATGCCTTGCTTTTGTTACATGGCACTCATGTCTGCATTTGCCTCAGTGGTGCACCCAGTAGAGCGCACATGAAGGATGCAATGGTTATCATAACCTCAGATCCTCAGTCCCATCACTGCCCTTAGTCCATGGATTTTTTGTCCATTTTTGTTTTTTGTTTTTTTTCTTTCCTGTCTCTCTACACTATAAAAATAAAGTTAAATTTAACAGCTAGGGAAAAATTCCCTTTGGAATTATTAGACCTATCTATCTATCTGTCTATCTATCTGCAATAGATATATCAATTGACATCTGTTGTATTGTTAGAATATCAGCCACTGTTGGTGTGTAGTGCAGAGAGACAAGGAAAAGTGAAAAGGAAGGTAGCCTAGTCAGGTGACAGTCTTGAGTCATGATTGGCCTACTGACTCAGCTGTAGAACTTTAAGAACCTGTGGCTCCTCCCACTTTGAAACTGTGTTCTACTTATGCATTTTTTTATTTTAATTGTTTTCATGTTATTATTATATATTATTATTATTATTATCAAGGCTCACCTCGCCACTATGTGCATCCTGAATTGCACAAAAGCTTAATTGAGGAATATCCACTGTGCAAAATGTGTTTAGAGAGTGGATTAAGCCACACTATTCTAACATAAATGGATATGACCTTCATTAATGCAACTATAAACACAAACTGACTCCTTAACATTATCTGAACGGATTCGCACACAAATATAGTTTCAGTGCATTTTAATTCACGACAAATCCTGGTACAACGCAGTCGGGCGGAACTGACAAAGAACCATGTTTCTAACTACAGCTCCAGAGCTGTCGCTCCAACCACACAACTTTACAATGGTGGTTGCGAACGTACGTTGGAACTACGGCTTTCAGAAACACCAGAACTACTAACTACAGTTCTTACAACGGAACTTACAACCATAGTTAGACAACGGCGCTTTTGGGAAACACACCCCAGGACAGGCCGACTGCTTGGCCTCCGACGCTGCTGCTTGTGGCTTTCGCAAGAACTGCGTATTGTATTTCTACTAGCGTGTAGCGTGTTCGTTTTAAGAATTGGGCTGTCACTTAATATATAAATGGTACACATGGTACACTGATGATGGCTCTTTAGCTGAAACATGTTCGTTTCTTGTCCACTATAAACCAGTTTTCCATGTTTGTGAATGCCAGTGATTTGTTTTTTTTTTTTCATATATAAATTCATATCATGTAGTGATAGGGGTTAGAAGACAATGTCTGTTTTGGACTGGAACTATTTTTTTATTTTTGGTGTGTGTGTGTGTCAGTAACTTTAAATGCCACCCTCCTTTCCAAACATACTCTAAACATTAGGCATTCAGTGTTTTGCCACAGTTTTATTCTTCAGTTAATCAAGGAAAGTTAACAACGTCCAATAGAAAACATTTGCCATTTGATAGGTTTTCATTCCTATTGATCTGCTTAATACTGTAGCATTTTTTTCATGAAGGTTGTCCTTTATTTTCTGTTCGAAATGGCTCAGTTTCGTGGATGAGTCATTGTTGGCTTGGGTGAGTCATTGATGGCTGGTGTAGGCGTCTCAATGGACAGAAATGGATAGAGGCGACATTTTTGATGCCTTCCGTTACTATAGCAACATTTCTGAAGAGCCTCCTCCTATCTAGTTGAACGGGACTTCCCCACTGCAGTACCACAGGCAGGCGAATGTGATGGCTTTTATTAAATACTGCCACTGTCTCCAACCACTAAATTTAGGGCTCTTTAGCTGAAAATAATAAATGAATCCTTGTTTATTGTCTCTGACAGACATCACCCATCCAATTCCTGATCTGACTGGGTACATCACTGAGGGTCAGGTCTACGTTGACAGGCAGCTGCACAACAGACAGGTATTGTTCATAAGTCTTTCACTCTGGGTTCTTTTAAGTTTTTCCTTTTGATGCAGCGTTTCTTGAATTTGGGGTCAGGAACTGGCACTGATCCTCGGGTCCCTGTTAATAAATTTCACATGGTCACAGGTGGCCAAAAATCTGGTAAATAGGTAATAGTCATTGGGAATTGTTATTTTAAATGAACCAAATGCAAAAATACAACAAAGAAAGCTTTTCTACTATGGGTCTGTCCAAAGAAAACCAGCGGTAGATGTGATCATACTCTCACTTGTGTAGTGCCATTATTCCTTGTTTTTGCTTTTTCATATAAAATAAATTTGTACATTATTGTATTTACTATACTCATATTTCAGCTTTCTGCTGGTATGTAGAGTGTATAAACCATTACTCCTACAGCCACACCAGAAGCTATTTCTCTGATAACTGTTTCATCTTCCGTCTTGCCTCAGTTCACATTTGCATTGATCATGTGTAACTAGATGATCCTTTTCATTCAGATCTACCCACCTATCAACGTGCTGCCCTCTCTGTCCCGTTTGATGAAGTCTGCCATTGGCGAGGGGATGACCAGGAAGGACCACGCTGATGTGTCCAACCAGCTGGTAACATTTCTGACCTACTGTACTTGAATAATGCATCTAACACCTGGGCATATGATCTTTCCCTTCATTCATGTTTCAAGTCTGAATAAACCTCAAGTCTATAAAATGTTGAAGCCTAGATGACAGAGATAAAGGATGAAGCTGGTGACATGATGGACCTTTGGTGATTATTGGACTAGCACTCAAAGCATAACTTCTTTGATGAGTGTTAGCTAATGAATTGCATACTTTTGCAAATGATCAGTTTTATCCACACAGTAAATTCAACTGTACTGATGAAATGTGAACAATATCTGCTGCAATTTGTTTATGTTTGAAATTAAGGTAAGATGTTAACAACAGTTGACCCATAAAACTGCTGTCTTGATTATGGCCATTCTAATGTTAAACACTTGAATGCTTCAAAAAATTTAAATGCCATCCCTTTCTTTTGTTTTTCTCAATATGACATGGATGCTTCATCAGAAGTAGTAGTGTGTCAACCTTGTTTCAAATTTATTCATTGCAGATTCTTAAACTTGCTATCCACCTCTTACACTTTTTTTGCCAGTACGCCTGCTATGCCATCGGCAAGGACGTCCAGGCCATGAAGGCAGTGGTAGGAGAGGAGGCCCTCACTTCTGATGATCTGCTCTACCTCGAGTTCCTGCAGAAGTTTGAGAAGAACTTCATCGCTCAGGGTAAGAAGATGTTACCCCCCACAGTTCGGCATTCACGTGAACTGCGGATTACATGGCAAAATTTAACCATCATAGTGAAATAAAATTTTACTGCCATTGTTAGTTTTCTAAAGTATTAATTCCCTAAATCTCTATGCAGAAATCTCAGTGCACTGCCTCTCTCATTACTAATGGTGACATCACGTGATGAGGAAGAGAAATTAACCAGCGGGACAAGAGGAAATAAAGTTTTTTCCTTATCTCTTACAACATAGAAATGAAATTAAAGGAGAAAGAACATTTACAACAGGGAGAGTGTTGCCAAATACATTTGTTATCATCCTTTGACATCGACATCATCGTGTTACATGCCAAATTATAGTATTTTTGGATATACTCACTTGCTCTAAAAACAAAACAAAACAGAGCGATATATGGCATAAATGATTGAGAGACATAGTGACTATGCCATTGACTGAAAAACGAGCAAAACATAGGAAAATCTGGCCTAGGGTTGTTAGAGATTTTTTTCTTTATACATACTGATCCGAAAAATGATCTGATGCGTGACTCAAAACCATTATATGATCCGAACTGTGAGTTTTGTGATCCGTTGCATCCCTAATGATTACAAAAGGTGAAAATGGGGCAAGGGCAATAGCACTGCCATGTGATATTCCCAGGGCAATGCAGGATTTTGTAAGCAAAATGAATGAGTGTGTTGGCAGGCTTTTCACACCATTAAGTGGGAAGAATTAGCTGTCACCTGGCCTGGATCACTGACACACTCCGCTGCTTCGATGGCGTGTGTGATCCTATTTTCCTGTGTAAAGATTCTAGGCGACCTTATTTACCTGCTGCCACACAGAGCCTTCCTCCCTCTGAGCTAAAAATGTGGGTCACACTTTAGTTGGACTGTCCAATGTTAATATTAAACTGAGTATCAACTTTGTATCAGCTGAATTTCACAATTGAGTCAATTTAGGTACGTGATATCAATTTCATATCAATCTGTCCAATGTAAATTTAGCATCAGTTGTCTTTTAACAGATTATCGACTTTTTATCAGTTTTACAGTCGACTCAGTGTTGATTCTTAACTTGATATCAATGTGTCCAATGTAAATACTCTACTTGACTCAACTTGACTATCAATTAACTTATCAGTTTTGTATCATTTAGGGTTGAGGGTAGGGTTAGGTTGATATGAAGTTGATACAAATTTGAATATTAACATTGGACAATCCAAATACAGTGATACCAAAACGTGTTTGTACTGCAGTAATTAACATTACAATTTTGTATCAATCTTCAAGACCCAAGGTAGTTGACTTTGATAGCAGATATTGTTTTATGCTCTCCACTGATTGACAGTAAAACATGTTTACATGTTACAGGATCAGAACGCATGTTAGGTAGTGATCCAAAATCACTGGAAACTGGAAAAAACTCACAATAGATATATATTAAAATCTGGTCTAACAAAGGATGTCTTTTTGGACAATGTATTTGTGTGGTGTTTGTCCCTGGGAATTATTGAACTGTGTAGGCATTTTTGTTGCTTGAAAATACCCTGCTTCTTAATAAAGGTCAGGAACTGTGTCCGAATTTGAGAGTTCAAATGAACTAAATGAAGCTTTACACACATTTGAGACAATGTGTGATTTTTTTTTTTTAAATAGTTGCATATGGATCTGTATTTCTTCTATTTCACAGTGGTGGGCTCCCATGTGAAAACAGTCATCACAGCAAGAGTAAATGTGGAACTGAATATCTTTTACTCTTTTCCTTTAATAAATAAATATGTAAATCAATGAATCAATCAATCACAAACAAGTATCCAATAAGCAAAATTAGACCAGGACAGGGACAAATATGGAATCAGTTACCACTGCTGAAAGATATGAATTTGGGCATTTATCATATACCATCTCTTTACAGAGTGCACTTGACAGTAATATAACTGTATACATTGTTCACATATGTTAGACCATTTGAGAATCAAACCCTCAGCTCTAGAAGTCGGGAAAGTACCATGCTCTTAAAGTTCAGATACAGGGAACCTTATATGGTGAACCAGTGATACACGTCTCTTTCTGTGTAGCAACAACAGCAATGAGGCAAAATGTTCAGAGGTCCCTGAGCCTGTACCCAAGTCCTACTCAGAGTCCAGTCTCTGACTTAGCCAGATTCAAAATCCATTTTTTGAAAGAGGGTTCCAGTAATTCCACCCCAGTCACCCCTTCTAATGACATTGCATATTTTTATTTGTCCTCTTTTCTTTCACCCTAGTTCCTAAAAGCTATGTAGTTTAGTCTCTTTTGTTGCATACTTTTGTGTCATAAAAGCTGCTTTTTAAATGACTTATGATTGTCATTATTAGTATTATTACTATTATTACCACTGGATCTGGCCCTGCACTCATCTGTGCTACTGTGAGATTATTAAATGAACCATTCAAAGGCTTTGCTGTCCAGTGTTAGCAGTCGTTACTATGGCACAGAATTTGCACAGTCAAAGCTTTGTGGGCTGTATCAAATGGAGATGATCTCATTAGAGGTGCTGAGGCAACAGATTGGAAGCATTAAATTAAGTCTCATGCTGCACAGACATAGCATGTACCAATAAATGTCAAAATTAGGATTTTGCGCGCCAATGTTAGCACCAAAGATGGAGACAGAAAAAGCACCTCTTGTATTATAGGGTTAACAAAGACTCACTGAGTTTTAAATGTTTTATATCCATTTACTAGGGGTTTTTACCATTATTCAAATCATGAAGGTAGACCTTTTAGTAATCCAAAGTTGGTGTTGGCTTTTATTCTATGGCCTGTAGGTTCACAGTTTCTATAAAAATCTCCATCTTCATCATTGGTGAAATACATTAGTAATCATAAGCACAAAAACTTCAGGTATCTGGCTAACACTGCTCCTGTCTTGTGCAGAGCTGCTAACCAGAGACATAAAGATAATTTTGGTGACATTGGTCATCACACACTGGGTAAGGCAACCAAGGGGCCAAATGCACAAAAAGCCAGAGCAGTCCTTTACAGGAATGCTTCAGTGTTTTTTGGCAAAATACCCTTTTTCTGACTTACCGAGACTAAGACAAGATGTTCAATACCTTTTTCACCTCTGTATGCCCACTGCTTCGGGTTCCAATGGATAGGATAAGGCATAAAGACTTGAGGTCTACAGGAGCCATTAGCCCAGCTCCATCAGAGTGGGGAAAATAAAAAAAAACATTAAAGCAACTCCTAAGCTGTCTTACGTATCATGTGTATTTGAAATACTCGTCTTGGAATTTATTTTTGTAAAAAAAACAAGGGTCATTTTAGGAAAAGTTAGATGGTAGGAACTATACATGGTAGCAACTATAACTGCTGAACATATGTATTCATTGGTTATAGTTCCTACCATCTAACTTCTCCTAAAGCGACTTTTTTGTGTGTGTGTGTGTGTGTGTATTTCATAACCATGAAACACACAATATATTTTGGTGTAGTTGCTGTAAGGTTTATTTTTCACTTTGACGCAGCTAGGCTAATGACTCCTTCAGACTTCAAGTCTTTATGCTAAGCTAACACGAAATGCTAACCATTGGAACTGGAGCAGTGGATGTACAGGGGTGAAAATGGTATCAAACATACTGTCTCAGTCTGGGTAAGTTGGAAAAACGGTATTTTGCCCAAAACGTTGGAGTATTCTTTTAGCAATAAAATTCCTGGTCTCCATTTTCTTACACTGTAAGAAATTTATCGTTGCAAAAGTTTGATTAGCTATTACCATTTCGAATTAGGCTGGTTTTGACTGCTTTGTCATGGTTTTAAATAGTTGGTTTTATACCTTTGAATACCTTTTTAATGCTTGCATTAAAGAGTATTCAAAGGTCTTACATTTTGGTTCTTTGAAACCTGAATAGTGAAGGTAACTACACGCATGTCACAGTCTGTTATTTTTGTGCTCAGATGCTAACCCTGCTGTCTCCTTCAGGTCCATACGACAACAGGACGGTGTATGAAACCCTGGACATTGGTTGGCAGCTGCTGCGAATCTTCCCCAAAGAGATGCTGAAGAGGATTCCCCAAAGCACCCTGGCCGAGTTTTACCCCAGGGAATCTGCTGCCCGTCACTGAGCGGCGAGTGGAGATGCTCTGGTTCCAACCACACCCCCCCACACCCCTCCCTTTTTTGCCCCTTCCTCTTATAGCCCTCCACCTTAGGGGCCACTGAGACTGTTGTAGTCCGACCTTGACCCACCCCTAACCCCAAACCCATCTCCTCTTCTTCTATCTTCCAATTCACCTCCTTCTCCTACCTTGGTGC
>OMLF01021794.1:13274-31811 GCA_900302615.1 Holocentrus rufus | reverse complement strand
CCAAGTGGAGTGCACTACATTAAACTTTCATTTGCGTCAATGCCATGTCTAATATGCGCTTCCATCAACTACCGGAATGTGGGAGTGATGAATCAGCTCTCATATGGGACTGAGCAGTGATCCCAGCACTGTTGATGAACGTCAACAGCAATCCCACTAACATTTGGTTGAGTCTGTGTTCGATTCTGCCTCCTTGCTGTATACGCAATCCTCCTAGGCCTAGATTAATGGAGGCTTTCAGCCAAGGGCATTGTGTGTGTGCATACATGTGTGTCTTGTGTCTGTGTATGCCTGTGTTAGGCTCATTACTTTTGATACATTTATTGATGTACTACCAGGAAAAAATGTCACACCTTGTCTCAAACATTGACAGTGTAAAAATGGATCCACTAACCCTGAGCAGACAAGCTCACAATGACAATGACTTATTAACCTTTCACCCATCAACAAATGCTCCTGTAAAATGCTTATTTATATTTTACAAATCAGTGTTAATAATTTATGAATGCTTAATTTATTTAAAAGTATTGACCAACAAATTGTGAAACGAGAAAGTCATATTATTTGTTTAGTAATGTTTTAAAAGGTTAGAATACAACACATAGTGTTAATTAATATATTAATATTTCATTAATTGATCTAATGTGCAATACATCATTTCATATTTATAACTAAACAAAGTAAGAAATTAATTAATCATCAGTTTTTAGGAAGCATTGAAAAGACATATAAAATAATAACTAATTAATGAAAGAAATACCTTTGCAAAATACCCTATTTCTCTAACTCCTAAAGAGAAAAAATAAAGCTCAGAGCAACTACAAAGCTCTTTTATTTACGTAAGGTATCATGTGTGTTACGGTAAAGACAGGATCTTTTTTTTTTTTTTTTTAAATGAGAGCTTTAGTAGTTTTAGGAGAAGTTAGATTATATGAATTATAACCGCTGAACACATATATTAAGTGGTTATAGTTCCTACCATCTAAAGTTTTTTCACTTTGGAGGAGCGAGGCTGTAGACTCTAGACTCTAAGCTCACATGAAATGCTACCCATAGGAGCTCAACCAGTGGACATACAGAGCTGAAAATGGTATCAAACATCTTGTCTCAGTCTGGGTAAGTCAGAAAAAGGGTATTTTGCCCAAAACAGAGTGTTCCCTTAACCACAAAAAAACAAACAAAAAAAGGTCTACTGCAGTCACATGACACAGGGCACTACACATCGTGTCATTGCGTCTGTATCACACATTGCTGCCTTTTCCTGGCTTCTTGACAGCCTGAGCAGAGGCAGGCTGTTACCATCGGCCATTCATTATGAATCTCAGGGTGCAGCGGCCAAAAGAAAGACACGGGGGGTAGGTCATCACCAGCCCTGGGCGACTGACCTATGTCTGCTCCTTAGATCTGTTCTCCAGCTCAGACTGTCAGTCAGAGTATGCTCACACTGTCTGGACCCATGACTTGGTGGGTAAGGTCAGGTTGGTCTGTGTCTTGTATATACACCGGAGTTCTGGCACTGTGAATTTTACACATCTTTATTCCTTGTAACGAGCGGTGTGGACAACAATGCGCAGGCACACCCTTGAGAGGAGAATTCACAGTCAATAACTGCAATGTTTACTGAGTGAAATGAAAGCCGCCACAGGATAGTAAATGACTTTTCACTGAGAGAATAGAGCGATAACTTATCATATTTGAACTACCCCACCGAAAAGTCCCTCGGATTCAAGGCATCACGTCGACCATTCTTTTTGCAGATAGAGCCTGTCCGCAGCACGCGGCAACCCACCGTGGCATTTTTCTGTTTCAGAAGCTCGGGTAACAAGCTGTGAAAAGATTTATGGCACAGTTCATCGCTACTTACATCGCACTCAGTCTTTCCTGGCAGGGCATTTGTAGTACAGGAGAGTGGACAGGAGTTCAGGGAGTAGGAGGCCGTGAATGTAGCCTGACACAGTATTATCAGGACTGTTAATGAGATGGAGAGGGTGTGCTCTCTGATAAGCTCCACCACTCCTGGGTGGAGCGAAGGGAGGGAAGGAGAGCGCAGGATCACCTTGGAATTCAGGCTTGTGGATAATCAGTCCATTCCTTATCCATGTGTGTGTGTGTTTCCTCTAAGCCTGTTAGTGTTCAGTCTTGTATTTTCACTCCAACCAAACACTGTGGCAGCTAATTTAACTGACTAGTTCCTCCGATTGGGGATTGGGGTATGATTGGGAATCACACCCTAATATGAAATTAAAGATCCAATGATTCCTAATTCAACCAGATTACAACAAACATAGAAAAAGAGACATACTTGCTTAAAGGTGCATTGCTTACAATTTTTACTGCCAGTGCCTCAAGGATTAGTTGGCAAAGTGCTTAGATTTCTGGTTGGCAAAAATCTCATTTTTCGGCTTGCACTGCTGTGCAAGAACAACTCCCTGCTCATTACAATTTCAAGACAGAAAGTATAAAGAATGAGAGAGTGTAGGATGGCCAGCAGGGAAGTCTGGAAACCGGCAAGGACCAAAAACTGCACATAAAAGAGGCATTCAAATGTTATTGTTTAAAAAACATTATTGATTTGTCCACCAGACATATTTTACCAGCACTGGGGAAGTAGGAATTTTGGAACGTGATCATGCAATAAATCAATGTTATTGTTTTTTTTTCAGAGACACTTCACCCCTACTTTGTGTTCACTAGGTTGCTCAGTCAAGCAGTGTACTGAGAAAAAATATGTAAGTCAGAACAGTAGTGGGTAAAGTAATAATCTATAACATTTTCACCTAAATAAATGCCATACTCTTTTTTTTCTGCTTCACTGATTGATATAGTGTAACAGTAATTCAACCTATAGTCACTTCAAAAGCATTTACATTTTCTGTTCTTGACACTCTGTGTCTGGTAGCTGTTTGATGTATTTTACATTGGTTTGTTTGAAATAACCAGAAGATTTATGTAGTTATGTAGTGTGCTTGAGCAGCGATAACCACCATGACTGAAGAGACAAAGAAAAGAGCACTGTTTACAGAAACTCAAACTTACAAAAAATCGAAGGAAAATAATAATTAAAAAAATATATATTAAAATAACAATAATTTTCGCCTGCAAAAACTACACAAAGCAATCCTTTCTGCATATGATGGAACATCATTTGCTAGTTGGGCACCTTCCATGAGCAGGATAATGTCTCTGCAAATCTGTGTATAGAGAAGAAAAATGTCTTTTAACTTTAGATGTAGGAGGACAATAAAGTATCTTATATACTGTATGTAAAAGGAAAAACAAAATGAGTAAAGTAAAAGTTATCTAAATAAGCCGTTATGATCACTAGCACTTACAGTATGTGCTCTTTATTCTGTCAGGCAGCTGCCTTTACCTGAAGAAACAAAAATATCTTTACTTATGCACTTACTTACTTTATGCACTACATGTGCTATTAAAATATTTCAGTGCAGTCTACAATTTTTTTCTGTACATTCTGGCCTGGTCTCTTTGCAAAGTTGAGTGCAAATTCAAGATTAATTCATTGATATGGTATGAAATATTCACCATGTAATCCAATATGTTCTGCTTCCATACATTAAGTTTAGTTATTTTTTATGTTTATGAATGGATCTGTATAGCCTACTTACATACTTACTTAACAATAGTCAAACAACAGACGTAGCGTCTGCTGTGCCGTTTGTTTCATTCATTTATTTTTCACTCAATACAAGTTTCAAGCAAAGAATTCACATTGAATTTTGTTTTTACATTACCCCAAATAGCAGAAAGAAAAAAACCAAGGCAGTGCTCTTCCAAAGTAGGCTAGTTATATATATAATGTTATATATTATAATATATAATGCTTTCAACAAGTGTTCAAAACCTCTGTTCGAGTTTATGGTTCATTTAAATAAAGGTTTTACTCTACACATTAATTTTTGCGGTGCTCTGCTGAATCTTATGAATGATCCATCTCTGAACTCATGCAGTATACGTGTTGTCAATGTGGGCTGTGAATGCGGTGAAATTGAATTTTTTTTCTTTATTGTTTATATCAAGTCAGCACCTATGGTTCCTCTCCTAGTCTCCTGTTTATTCCCTTTGACAGAGCCAGGCTAATGACTCCTGTAGACTTCAAGTCTTTATGCTAAGCTAACATGAAATGCCACCCATCTGAGCAAAACCAGTACAGAGGTGAAAATGGTCAGTCTGGGTAAGTCAGAAAAAGGGTATGCTGCCCGAAATGTTGGAGCATGGCAGTATGAGAATAATATAATGGCACTGACCAGTCCCTTCACACAAAACTTGCCACCTCACTGCCATTTCGATTGCCATAGTTTTCAACCTTATTATTATTTTCTTTTTGCATATTGTAATTCAACCTTTTAGAATCTATTAAAAATCTTTCTCACCCAGAATGGATCATGTGAATCAACCAACCCTATTTACAGATCAATACACAATGAAGCAAACAAATAAAAGCTAATTGAGCAATGGAATAAAGTTTTGAATTTGCAACGCCGGCGCTGAGAAAGATGACATAGGGAGTCTCAGCCACATGAACTGAATCCAATCAAAATATCAATACACATGCTTGGGTGGCTCTGATTTACAGTCGTCAACCACATTAGATTCTGCTGCAGTAATATCAACACACACACACACACACACACAAAAGAAACAGATCTCTATTGATTCACTGGTGTTTTTCTGTCCTACTGGACGCCCGTTGATGTGTCTGGCACTGTTTTAAGAAGAGGATTAGCCACAAAAACGCTGACAGCTATCTCCAGAGCCTCCAATCAGGCTTATTCTAAACCTCTAATTTATCTCTTTAATGCATGGGGGAGTTGTGTTGGGAGGCACACAGCTTTACGTCTGAGCATCAGGACCCAAAAACCCCCAGAATCTTTATCTGTTGCACACAGAGTATTAGGTTGGATAAAGTGTTGTTTGGTTGCTGACTTACATAGCACTCCTCATCTCGGGGGATATTGGCGGCAGTAGTGTTTGTGGTACAAGTTCATCCCCAATCTGCTACACAGACAACTGTGGAGTCTGAGAGGTTCAATTAAAATATTCCGTATGTCTGACTGTGCTCTACACTGGTTTATGGACACCATGCTTAATTTTTGTCCTGTTTGATTTGGCTTTCAGTCTTCTCCAGTTTGAAAGCTTCACTTGTGATTACAGTCACTAATGTGGGAATTATGCGCACCCCGTTAAAGAATCGCCATGGTTGTGCCTCACAATCCTAAAAATGAAGAGCAATTCCACTGAGGATCACACACTCCTCCAAATCATATGTTTGGTTTGATATTTGATGAGGTTAAATGGCAGCCACCTGTAAAGTGTCTCCCAGTAAAGGAGCAGAGTTTTGTTTTTGAGGTCTATCTAATTGTCCCGCTCGGCTGTCACCTTGATAACAGTGCTGGCTTTTGTTTTCAAGGCTTTCTAAAGGCCTGCATGCTCTCCGCTGCCTGCTCCAATAAGCTCTCATTAATCTTCCTTACAGCCTTCATTAAAGCTGCCACCGCTACACCCCTTCCCTCTTTCACACCTCCTACAATATCTTCACTTTTTACATTGTAATTATAATAGCTTTTGTGTACACTGCATACATGGACTCTTTTCTTTGTTGCATCTAATTCAATCACACTAAGCCATACAGCCATAACAAAACATGAGTGACCAGGCGTATTGGCTGGATTGAGTAATGCTTTTTAATACTTTGCCATCAATTTATCTAATACAATGCATACAATCCTGCTGAAACATATAATCAAAAACAGGAATTGTATTTGTGTAAAATTCCTCAGAGGGCAACCAGTTTTATTGAATTAAAGCTGTGAGTCTTGACAATTCATTGAGAGAAATCATATTGAATCACATTACAAAAGAAACACATAGATTTGTTTGCTTCCTACTGAACTACAGCTGAACCTTTTAAACCTGCAGACCTGTGCAAATGTGGCCGTTTAAGCTGTAAACACGCTGATAAGAGACAAGGTACATCTCCATTTTTTTGATTACCTTTGTTTTTACGTCTTGTGCCAAGTTGAGGTTCAGCAGTTCTAGTTCTACATCATGGATTATTAAAGGTGCTCTTTTCCTGTGCCATTTGCGGCAGCCTTTATTGCTGATGCCTTATTAAATCTAGAAATTAAGGTTGCTGTGCAATATTTCTCTTGTCAGTCGGCTCTTGGGTTCTAATGGTGACAACAGATTGTGAGCAATGGGGTGCAAGAGATAATTTGTTTACTCTGATCCAACAGTCCATAGAGAAAAAGAACCAGATTTTGTTTTTGTTTTTTGTTTTTTAAACTGTATTTGAGATAAAGTTTGAAAAAACAGGGAGAAACATGATTATTTTGTCACTATTTGGTTTCCTTACAATTGCAGTGCATATCAGATTCTGCTAAATTAACTCTGAGGGATGTGCTCTGAAGTGAGGCAGATTTGTCTCCATATTGACATTTAACATTTCATATCTTCCCTGCAGAAAAACATCTTTATGATAACACTGACAGTATGTTATGTCGAAAGCAGGAATGCATTCTCATTTCTTTCCCAGGTCAAGCTTTGTGCTGTTCATAATAGGACATTTCATTCCCACCAAGGCCGAAGCTGTCTGTACACATTGCATTCATCCCAAGATTACATCAACATCTTTGCACCTAATAATGTGGAGAAAACAGTAATAATAATGAAGCAGTAATATGTCCCCTTGAATTGGTATAAAATGTAATTAAAGCATCGAAAGGCAAAAACACACCCATCTTACCTGACTAAATCGCACAGGGTGCAGCAGTCAAGAGCATTCTTTTTCCATAAATCAAAACTAAATTGTGTATGGCCTCTGCTGGGAAATCTTCCTCACAAAACAAGTATAAACCAATGTATAAGGAATTTCTCTTATCCAATAAGAAATTTACGAAAAAGATAAACACCACCAATAGTGCTATACTAATCAATAGAGTGCAGTGTAAATATACAGTAATAATAAAATAAAGGAGAAATATGTGTAATGAGTTATGTGCAGTACATGTGTGCAAAGAGTTTGAAGGAGTTACATGTAAGATCGATGGAATGGACAGTTCCAGTAAAGTGCACTGGTGAAGGGGTGATGTGAGGTGGGTCCTTATTTGTGAGGATTATGGCCTGGGGAAAGAAGCTGTTCAGTTGGCATTAGTCCTAGGTTTTAGGGACAGGTGCAGGATGAGTCAACAGAGGTTAGGGCAACCGGTCTGCAGTCGTTCAGGCAGGAAATCTTCTGTTTTTTGTTTTTTTTTTGGTAACTGGGATGATGGCAGAGGTTTTGAGGCTAGCAGGCCCAGTGCACCAGACCAGGGACTGATTTTTATTAAGGCTGTCTTCACACACAGCTTTTTGTCAGCTGCCACCGTGTATATTTACATTAAATCCTGAGGGAAGCAGCAGTTAAACGCCCAGAAAGCAGAAAAAGAAGTGCCTCGAGTGCTGCTGCTGACTCTGTTGTTTTCAGCCGAATCAGGTTCAGCTTTTCAGCCTGCGACGTCAGTTGCTTCTTTTATCAATCACGAGAAAATAAGATGTGGAACTGTTCCAGTGTGTCAGCATCAGAGGTGGTGAACACGGCCTTAGTCATTTTAACGTCAACTTTACTGACTTTATTGATCGCTGTACTGACTTACAAAGATGCCCTAAGTAAAAAGACACAGGGCCTTGTTTTCATGGTTGAAAACTGTTGCACGCAGCACTTTGACAAATTGGTATTGTGGTGACCTGGAGACACGCTTTGGTCTTGTGGTATTGTCATACTCACATACTGGGCTTGGTGCAAGAGAGAGGTGACGACTGAAATGGATGTATTTAAATGAGGAAGGGCAAGATGTTGAGAGATGTCTCAAATACTCAGAATGCAGAGTAAAGTCTTGTCTCTCCATTTGTAAGTTCAGTTCGTCCCAAACCAATGTAGGTCCCTTAAACATTGCTAAATAAATAACTAAATGACTATACTGATAAATGAAGCAACACATCTGGATATATAGCCCCTGGATTAGGTTTCTGCTCCTTCCTGGAGTAAAACAAGGGTTAGGGTTAGGGCAAAGCAGAGAAATACAGATTTGTTGTCAGATTTCTTCGGTTTGGTGTGGACATGGCCTGAGACACAAACAATGTAATTAAGGGGTAACAAAACCAAATTGGGAGATTATTTTTGTGGGGAGCCAATCTGAAAGGCCCTGATTGTCAGTGGGGTTTTGTCTGTTTTTTTTTTTTTTTGTTGTTTTTTTTTCCCGTGGATTCTTTTTTACTGGGCTGGTTAGAAAAAGCATGCTGTGAGCCATTTACTGACACAGAGGTTTTGATTTGTTCTTAAAATTCAAGAAATTTCAAACTGTTACTTCTTGCTGCCATTTGAAACCGCTGCAATGTGACTTGGCCTGTAGAAGTTTTATTGTGATTGTGTTGTGAAGTGCTGCCAAAAGTAATACCTTCAGATGCTCGTGAAAAAAAAAAAAATATATATATATATAGTGCATTCAGAAAGTATTCAGACCACCTTCACTTTTTTCACTTTTGTTACATTGCAGCCTGATGCTACAATCATTTAAATTCATTTTTTCTCTCATTAATCTACACTCAGTACCCCATAAAGTGAAAACATTTTTTGCAAATTTATTATAAAGGAACAACTGAAATATCAGACCCTTTGCAACAACACTTGAAATTCAGCTCAGGTGCCTCCCATTGGTCTTGATCATTGCTGAGATGTTTCTACACCTTGATTGGAGTCCACCTGTGGTAAATCAAATTGATTGGACATGATTTGGAAAGGCACTCACCTCTCTAAAGAAGGCGTCACAGCTGACAATGGATATCAGAGCAAAGTGAAGGGGGTCTGAATGCCTTCTGAATGCATTCTATCTATCCATCTATCTATACCATGACATTGTCTGTTGCTATGAGCCCTTACATCAGTGTAGCTTTCTGCAGCTATCTATCAATGTTCTGCTGAATGTCAGAGCAAATGACACATGGTTAGGCCCAGTGAGAGTGTTGTGTAAAAGCCTTTGCCTTAGATGTGCCCCTCAGCCCTGAATGACTAACACTTGCTCTTTTGTATGAAGAAGGAACACTGTGTTCAGTGGGAATGACAGGGTGACTGAAAACAGTAGTTTTCCTAGAGAGGGTCCAATTAGACAGGACCATCCCCTCGACTCAGTTGTCTCACTGCAATGCCACTCTTAGACACCGAAGTCTCTCGGCCCATTTCAACCCTTTCATTTGGTTTCACTCAAGCGCTCGCTCATATTATTTCTTAGTAATTGACATTTAGTGCAACAGCTATTGGCAGCTTTTGTTATATTACCTGATGTTAGCCCGCCGCAGTGAGACGTACCGCTGCCAGACATTGACACAATAGTTTGACATTTTAGATTTCAGGTTTTTCAAATGAGCATTAATAGACATTTAGATGTAATGTTCATAATTAATCACTATAATGTTAGGAAATAAATATCTGGAAGCATTTTAGTACTTCATCAGCCTCCCACTGGGTTTTCTCCACTTAGGCTGGAGATATGTAGACATCTGCACTCAGCTGCTGTTACATTCATTATGTGGATGTGGCCATTTGTGCATCTAATAAGAAGGAACATTTTTTACCCAAACCTTGTTGTATAATCAATTCTATTTCTAGAGAATAACACACAAAATCACATAAATCCAATCCATAAGTTTTTCACTGATATAATGCAGCTTGCAAATGCTGTTTTTGATTATTCCAGTTCTTTATTTTAAACAAAGTGCTACAGTACATGGTGATAAATTTACTTGGTAAATATGCCCTCGCCACAAGGAGCCCGCTTGAGCACTAGACCTCTGTAGGTGATGATATAGGTGTGTGTCTGATTCAAATCACCTCGGGAGCACGCAATGCATCGATGTGGAAGCTCCCCATCTGTTCCAATTACACACCATAAGGTTTTAGAGCAGCTTATAAAAGAATCATCTATACGCTGAAAGCCTTAGCACCTTCACAAGGTGTGTCAGACCTCAGATTTAATGGGGAAAGTTCAATACTGTCACTCAGGACTGCCACCACTCTCAGCACTGTCACTGCTGCTGAGAAAAACAGAACGGAACAAAATGCAAAATTACAACTCAATGCCCATTTTAAGTTTAAGCTTATATGTCCAAACAGCAGTGGGCAGCCACAGTGTCTGAGCAGCACGTCCACTTCTATAGCCTGTATTTTGGTCAAGGAGCATTAACATACATGTCTTTGATGGTACAGAACACCAGAGCAGTCAGAGGAATCCCACACAGACATGCAGACTCCACACAGAAAGGACCAGTGTGACCCAGGACTTTCTTGCTGTGAGGCAACAGTGCTAACCACTCCAGCATTTTGGGCAAAATACCCTTTTTCAGACTTACCCAGACTGAGACTGGTTCAATTTCGATGGGTAGAATTTCGTGCTAGCTTAGCATAAAGAGTCATTAGCCTAGCTCCATCAAAGTGAAAAAAAAAATAAGCCTCACAGAATCTGTCTTATTTACATAGTGTATCATGTGTTACACTGTAATGAAATAAGCTTTTTTTTTTAAATAAAATAAAATTTAAAAAAAGTCGTTTTAGGAGAAATTAGATGGAAGAAACTATAACCGCTGAACACAAATGTTCAGCAGTTATAGTTCCTACCATCTATAGTTTGTAACTTCTCCTTCTAACATTAAATATCACCAGTCAGAACTTGTAAAGGGTATTTTGCCCAAAACGTTGGAGTAGTCCTTTGAAGTATGCGACTGTGCCATTGTTACTTTCACATGGGACCTGATATCACGTGATCTCTAAACTGGCTTACAGTTGATTTCGGAGGTTTGCCACTCCCATGCCCGCTTATGTCAAAACGAGGCACCAGCTAGAGCGCAACCACTGAGAGAATTTTTTTTTTTTTTAGTTCAGTTGCCTCTGGCAGGTGTACTGAAAAGTTCATTTCAGACATCCAGTCTCACAAAAAAAAAACAAAAAAAAAACAACAACAACAAAAAACACACCTCTGTGTGCCAGACGGGAAAGTATCAGGCTTGGATTCAGGCAGCCATGTGTCATCATAGGTGAGTCCTGCCTGAGGTTTGGTAAAATTAAACTCTCCTCTTTGCTTTCTCACTGAGGGAAAGGAGAGCATGGTGAGGTCATCGCGCTTCACTGAAATCCGCCCAATTACAGCCAGCTACGGGGGCGTCTTATAATGAGGCAGTGTTTTCTCTCAGGCACACGCTTAGACAGCCTGAGTGGAGGCCAGATGAGAAACACTGCAGACAGGACCAGGCCGAGGAGGTGTCCTCGTACAGCTGTGGAGAAAATAAACACAATTATGTGTGGCTGAGAGTTTCCTGTGACCATCCGAACAACTGGCAGCCTGACCTTGGGACAGCTCATAATTAAATAAAGATATGCTCACACAAAGTTTCATGTGAAGAGGACAGAAACCCATCAGACTGGTCGCAAGGTTGTGAACCAATGCTAATTAACTCTTGAATAACTGGAGAATGCAGAGTCACTGTAAATGTACCAATTTGGATTATTTTCTCTCCGTTTGATGGTTTGCCTTTCAGAATTGAGATCAGAGTGAATCTAGTGACATCATTTCTTATATTCTCTCTCTCTCTCTCTCTCTCTCTCTCTCTCTCTCTCACACACACACACACACACACACACACTTTTTGAGGTTGCACGCTTGTGTGTGTGTGTGTGTGTGTGTGTGTGTGTGTGTGTGTGTGTGTGTGTGTGTTTATATGCATGTGTCTGAACTAGTAAAACTTTGTAATGACTAAATTTCACAAAGTACATGTCTATCCTGTATTTTTGTTTGCTAGCCTGGTGGGACAAAAACAGAAGCAAAGTCATGGATTGGAAGAGGTTGGACCTTCCTATTATTAATTCTGACTGGATTAATTACTGCCTGAAGTACATCATTATTTTTGTGCCTTGATGGCAGTAATAGCAATTGACACACACAAAAAAACATGAACTTGCTGTCTGCAAATTAGACTTGAATACAACAAGAGAATGCCCTAGCTGAATCAGGAATTCCACAATCCCTTTTTATTATGCTGCACAAGCTATTTAGAGGAATTCTTTTTTGCCCTTTTCCGAACTCCAAAGAACCAGTTCCTGTGCACTGGGACCTGCACTAGCTAACTCACTAACGTTTGACTGACATAGGGGTGAGCAGATGACATAATTAAACTACTCCTAAAAAACTACTCCTTTAAGCAATTCCTGGAAAGGCTCTCCCTTGGAGCAGTTTGGTTCCAGTTGCTGTACAGTTCTCTGCCCGCTTGAAAAGGTGGGTAAATTCCTGTGGAAATAAAGCAGCATGCAGGTTTGCCCTCCGCTGCATCCCTGTTTGTAGTTACAGCAGGCAGCCTCAGCTCCAGTGCAGAGGTGAGGAGAGCCCAGCTGTGTGCAGTGCTTCTCTGAACCTGAGCTCTTCCCTCACAGACACACACATTTCTTCTGACAGGGAGCAGAGGAACCAGTTCATAGGTGCGTCACTCCTCCCTGTTGACTCCACTTTTTGCCTGTACTCCCCTGTCTCACCCTTCACCTCTGTCTTTTTTTGTGCACCTGTAACACAGATCCACCTTGGTCTGTCTCATGTTGCCCATGCCAACTCTCCCCCCCTTTCTCCCTCCACCCTCATCAGGTATTCCATTCACAGCGCTTTGTTTGCTGGTCTGGCCCTCAGGCGTTGCCTCTCCTGAGTGATTTATTGTCTTTTCAGGCTGCTCTCAACGCTCTCTGGTCCTACTTCCTCCATCCCCCTCCCATCTTTCCTGACAAGAGAGAGAGGAGTAAACTTCCACCGCTGGGACGTCACTGTACAGTTTGCTGAGACAGTGGAAGAGTTGAGTGTTTACTTCAAAGCCACCAAGGACAATGACGTCTGATACGGGGTTTGGTGTTTGTTTTGTAATTAACTTGTCATTTCAAGTCAGAAGTTTTGTTCTCACTTCCACCAAAGAAAATAATCATGATAAAACATTCGCAGTTGAACTGAATATTTCCTATACTATCACAGAAACTGTGAGTTATCCTACTGAGATTTTTGATCCAAAGTTAGACTTGCATGAGAGGGAGGAAAAAATAGCGAAACACAACATAATGTGCCCAGGGAGGGAAGACAAATTAATTAGAGGAGCACCAACCCAGCTCAATAGCTTGGCTTGCCAGCATGTTTTAATCACTAACAGTATAATTAGGAAGGGGCACAGTGAGGCACGTGAGGGTTCCCCAGCAATAAGGGATGAGAGCAACTCCAAATTGCAATTAGAGAAAACACTCTGCAGATTACGACCTTGGATAAGGTCTTTGACGCTACACAGAAACATATGCCACCATTAGCGCCTGGCGAACAATTTTCCCTTTTTTTTGGTACCATTATTCCCAGAAGGTGGATAAACAATGGTTAGGGATGTCAGCCCAGTGCCTGGCAGGTCTGTGTGTTTCACAACATCAAGTACCCACTGGTAATGAATTTGAGTCCTTCAGTCAGAAACCCATTCCAAGTCTATTGCAATTGCATAGAATTCAATTTAAAGGATAACAGTGGCATGATTTTATATTTTTTCCATCACCATAATTACCCATCGGTCTATTTGCCACAGTCAGAAGCAAACTGATGGCAGGTTTGCTTTTCAGCCCCAACTGGAACTCATAGGCTCCCACTGTATTAAAAATACATTAAAAACATCTTGTAGAGATATACTGCTGCCTTCGCTAATGTAATCCATTATTTTAAAAAGCACATGTATTATTTCCTAACATGACTTCATAATATCAGAGTCATAGCAGCTGCTGTCGAAAGTAATTCCATTCTGCCAGCATTTAATATGAAGAGAACACTGCATAAATTTGCTCCCCACTCTGCCTTAAGTTTCATCCTCTTTCTTCGCCGCCACCAGAAGTAAGTAACAGTGCACAGTACTGTAAAAGTAAAAGAAAAATGTGTAAATAGACCTTGTCAAACATGATAATTAGCTGCCTCATTTTAGAAGAAAATTTTATTAACTCGTGCCGGGCTTGAATGAATTACTAATTCGAGGCCGTAAGTTATTATTTTGAGGGCACGAATTATTAATTAGAGGGCACGAATTAATACATTTTTCTCCTAGGGGTCTACAGGGGCTCTGTACAATATAGCTAACTAGCTAACCAGTAAAGTCAGCTGAGCCAAGGATACACTGTGTAGCCACAGCACTCAACCCACCGCCACAAAAAGACCCTCGGCAGCACTTTTTCTTTTAGCCAAGTGTGTTCACGCCCTTAATGCTTGAGAAATTTTGATTTAGTTCACTTACTGTTGCACTTACTGTAAATAACTCTGTGTAAGAGTAAGTGCTAATGCCCTAATTTTAATTGTATCTTTGAAAATGTTTAAATAGGTGGTAAAGCACAGTCCAGTAGTGGCCAGGACCAAGTTGGTGGTGAGACCAAGTGAGACCAAGACTGGACTTGAGACCAAGAACACATCCAAATAAACACAGTATTACAGCTGTGATCAGTAATCTACAGAAAGTAAAACGAAGCAGAAAGGGTGAAATAAGCACTGCAAAACATGGCATGGCTGAAACAAGAGACAACAAAAGCCAGTTGGAAGATTTTTGGCATGAGAAGTCTCCCTTTGGCATTGTGCTGCGTTCAACAAAAGGAGTCTGGCAGAACCCAGGATTAATAACAATCCAGAGAAGTGGGTGGTGGACCACAAAGAATTTTAACGCTCAGCACTTCCTATAAATGTTCTCCTTTTTGTCTTAGGGAGACTAATCTCTCCACAACACCGATTGTTCTGCCTGTCGCTAACATTCAACAGAGTCACTCTGCTAGCAGGACAGAGCTGCACCCAGAGGGCCTGAACCAACATGTTCAACTCACTGGTTCGTGTCATTGCAATACCCGCATTTACTTTAAAAGGAATATCAACATCTGATATACAAGTAAATGGCAATAGCTTTAGAAAACAGGTCACTGGGACTGAAAAATAGATTGCCCCTACCTTTATCTCTCTGTGGGTGTTGCCCAGCGACTACTTCTGCCTTTGTTTATGCTGCATTGTATGCATGTAATTACACAACTACATATGGGCCATAATGAGAGGGAGGGAGAGAGGAAGGCACATGGTCATCTTATTTCATTTAAATTACATATTTCACAAAATTGAGGACTTCTGCACTGCTTGCATCACTAATTCTGTTGCCTGAAGAACAATATTGTTAAAAGTAAATGCTTCTATTAGAGTATGGAGAAGCGCTGCACTGTCCAATTGTGCTCTCCCTTTATTCTTTGGATTTGCATAATAATTGCTTTTTAGCAGCATCAGTGTAACCAAGACTGCCCAGCATAGCAGCGTTGTAATTTTTCGTTGATTATCTCATTAATCTTGTACTGAAGTATGTCCTCCACTTCAGAGCTGTGCAAAGTGGAGGGTCAGGCATGTGATTTCTGCTCAGTGAGTACAGGCTATGATAATGTGAAAGGTTATTTGCTCTCTCAGTCACTGTGGGTAAATAGATTAACACACTTTTCCTACTTCATCCCATCAAGCAGTCTGTAGTGCCCTGCCTTTAGACAGCTGAGATAAACATGAGGTCAAGATCAGATATAATATGTCCTTTCAGTTCAATTTGAGTAAGCTTTATTGGGATGAATGGGAGAGAACCAATATTGCCAAAGCATTTCATAACACTGCAAAGCAACTGATACTTTTATATGTATCCTAGATGTCAAAGAATATGCAGAGGATTCAAGACATGTATAAAACATTAAGTCAAACTACAAAAGTTGAAGCTGAAACCTGAGATTTCCCCAATTTCAATGCTTGGTATCCCCATCTGTTAGTAACAAGTATTTGAATTGATGTTCAGACTACAGCAGATAAAAGCTGCTTCTCAAAGTCTAGGCTGGTCCTTAGTAGCTCTTCACTATGAAGACTACAAAAGCTATGGAGGCTTCTGCTTTGAAATGGTCAACCAAGACCAGATGTGTGTGTCACGTACGTCACCGGACATGCCAATTCAACCATCATGCTCTCATCATCATCCCATCATGCCATCATGCTCTCATATGCATCATGCTCTCATATGCAGGACTTTGGGGAAATGGAAGAGAAACATGACACAATAATAATTGAACTTACATTTAAGATGAAATTCTGCTGGTGGATTTTTTTCCCACCAAATTGACTTCTGCTTCCTATATGCACAGGATTCAGAAGGTGGCAGGAGTCAGCTGAAGCCGTTTGCCAAGTGCCAAAGAAAACCAAACAAAACACACCATAACAAGAAGAAGAAGATATACACACAGGACTGTGGGATACATGCGGCTGGTAAGCACACGTCTTACCTGTTCTCCGAAATCTGCCACATACGTATGTGAAGGATTGGAACGGCCTTCAGTGATGAAGCAGCTGAGAAATGCAGCCAAGGCTTTGAGAAGCACCTAAGGTGTAGCTAAAGAGGATTAAGGGGGAGGGAAGAGCTGGAACTCTGGCCAAAATTAATTAAAGATGACGTCCTCAACATAGTACTGTACCAGAGTTTATAGACCCTTTTCACGCCTCTGGGTTCTGTGCAACAGGAGTCGTCATAGATGGGTAACTCAGCCACCCTTTTTGAATGAACCTCGAATATGTTCTTCCTTGCTCTGATATTTACCACATTTTTCCACAGAAGACATTGTTCTTTGTGGGAACGGCACTTAGCCACAGAAAGGATGAGGCTTGACAAGGGTTTTTTGCATATTACCAAATTCACCATATTTATTTTGCCATAAAGACAAACAGATTAAACAAAGTATGGACTGTTATGCACATATCTGGACTTTAAGAGGGGAAGCAAGGAGGGGGGTCAATGGAGAAAAAGCTTTTATAAAGGATATACATACATATTTTTCTTTCCTGTTATTTTCATTGCTTTTTTGCAACTGTATTGACACAATTTAATGTTTGCTCCTACCCCCTGTCAAACAATCCAATAATAATTTGGTCACAAAAAAGATATCCCCAAGATATATTCATAGGAATTGATTGTAATGTGTCAAAAAATGCTGAATGCCCTAAGTAATGACTTTTTTTTCATATCATTCTATTTCTGACTGTGGCAGAGGTGATGATGTGTGAAATGTGTGAGGCCAGCAACGACTGCTGCTGGCCTCCACTTTACTGCAGGGAGGCGACTGAACTACAGAAAGGCTGTTTAGTGGGCTAAAGTGATCAGACCAGCCCTCACAGGCTTTAATTAACATCACCTACGTGATCAGGGTAAATGTGTGACTGCGTGAGAGCGCAAGGGCTTGAGAAGGAATAAATATGAGGAATGTGGGACACCACATTGTGACATTATGACAACAGCTCCAGCTGTTGTTACTCTGTATGCAGTCAGTGCTTGTTCACGTTGTTTTGTTAACAAAATAATAAAATTGCGGGGATCATCATGACATATGAGAAATAACGAGACAGTGCACTAATCACCACTGAACTGCACATACTTTGATACAAACTTCTTGCCAATTGCTGCTTCAATTTTTTTTTCTCTCTGAGTGAGCTGTATGATCTGTCTCTGAGTGACTGACTGACTTACTGAGTGATGAAGTTACACCATCGGTTGGCTGTGTGTTGGAGTTCCCCCATTGGCTGTTGCTCTTTCAAACTTAACTTAATTCCTTATGTCTTCAGGGGGTTTAAACAAGGTTGACATGAGTGAAAAGTGATTTGCTTGTCACAAAGAACCAATTACATACTTCGTAGCATCTTGATTAAACTAAGATATTGCAACGGATTTTACAATTTTTGCGTGGTTATTTGGGAAGAAATACTTAAATATGGGCTTCTTTCCCCACACTGGCAGCCATGTTGGCAAAGCATTCTGGGACATTTCTTCTACCCTTCTAAATGCATATACTAGGTTTTGACCTAGTCTTGTTTCAGTGTTTGCTATGTGCCTTGTGCGCCACCTTCCATTCCATAGCTACAAACATTTATAAAAACAAAAAAAACAAAAATACATTTTCATTTAATAATTGATGTTGCCAGTCGGATACCATCATCTACCCATCTATTAAAATAGATGTTTTGTTTTCATATTTTCTATGGTTCAGTGTGTTGTCTAAAGACATTGCCTTGTCTCTGACAGCCACAGGCATCAGATCGCTAACAATGAGCACGTTAATAAAACAAGTATTTTTAGCTGCAGTTCTTTCCATTCACCAACCACGGCTGTAAGTTTATGACATTTTCAAATTCAGGGCATATTTTGAACATCACATGTCATGCCTGTCTGAGTCACATGTCATGACACAGTCTCAGTCCTCTACTGTAGCCAGTCTCCGTTCTGTTGAAGAACACACCACAGGCATTGGGCAAATGCAATTTAGTGATTGAGGATGGACCCATGAACAGTGATTCCACTCAGCTGTCAGCTGCCCCATAATGAGGACATGCAGAAGTCTATCCATGAAACTAATTGGTGGTGCTGCTGATTGCACTATAATTTAAGTTAACAGACCCCCCC
>OMLF01021794.1:0-13251 GCA_900302615.1 Holocentrus rufus | reverse complement strand
CACCCCACCCCACACACACAAACAATAATCTGCTCTTTGATATTACATAGTTGCTGGGAAGTCTTTCCCCCACCCATATGTTGTACAACATGTCTTGTTCTGTTCCCGGCATACATCTGAACAGGCAAAAGATAAATCAAGGAACACATTTATTAAGTGGCTGTATCACTGAAACTGATACTCCAAGCCCATTTGCATTTATCCTGTATGCTCTCCAGCTGAATAGCTTAGAAAAAACCTGAATGTTCCATTTATAGTGGAAATATATTTTCTCCCTCATGTCAATGAGCGGTATCTGATTTACGCTGATAATGGTGTGTTTCATAAGGAATACATAGGAAAAAATGCAGGCATAAATAAAATAAGCAGTGTGCCTGCACAGAGTGGAAAGGTCTGCACACAAATAAAATGTTACTTGGGGAACAATGTACATTATCAGAATTAATCTGAATTTAAAAGACAATGTGAATGCAGCATGTAAATGTTACAGCCCCTGGCGACAGCTAAGTAATTAACCATTTTAACATCAGCTATGACAATCAATGAACCTTTCACTCTTCTCATATCTCAGTATTTTATTTGCATGCTCCACTCAGCAAAACTGTGCATGGCATTCTGAAAGGGGTTTGGACTAAGTTATAAAGCATAAGGATCCCTCAGGATAATAATGGACCATGAAAGGGTTTTAAAAAAGCGCCAACCAGGCTCTTTGGTGGAATAGATAAAATCTGATTCAGAGAGTTTCAGCATCTTGAGGGGACTTCTTTCAGGAAAGATATAATTACAAGAATATGGATATTTGTCTTTGTTTGTTAATTGGGTCAGACTCACTCACAACAATAATTTTGTATAATATCCTTTTAAGCTGGTAACTGTATCTCAGCTGTGAGTGGTTTCTTTTTATAGCCTCTTCCACAGACTCGGCAAAGAATAACTGCAAATTGGATTTCTTTTTCAGAGGAAGTCACAAACTCACTTTGATGTTCCCTCATTGAATTACCCTTCATGAATGCAATCTTGTGATCCCAGTGAGGAAGAGAAGGGAATATATTGGAAAGTGTGGCAGAACATCAAAAGCCTCATTTTAACCATACTGAACAAATTGTTCCAGGTGATCGTCTGTTATTTCACATTGAAATGGATGCAGATTGGCGCTTTTAGTTATACAAAAATTCTTCCAGAGGCAGAGCTACTCTGGAAGAAGAAATAATCGTTTTGGTTGAGTTAAACCTCAGTGGGCGCGAGTTCAATGGTTCGCAAGTTAGATAATGACAAACATGAATGGCAAAGAAGGAACTTTTGTCAAAATGCAAATTAAAATGTGAATGGCACTGCTCTTACATTTATTCTTCACCATTGTATTCATGATCCTGAAAGGTCAGCAGGGTAGCCAATCAGCTTACCTCAATAGCTGTCGACTACTAGCCCATCCCTTCTTTGAACTGACCCCTTGTCCTGAAGTCCATATGTCAAATCAAAATGTGGGCTTGATTAATATGACTTTGGCAATGGCAAAATAGGTGAGTAGTAGCGGAACAAGTGACACAATGCATCAAAAATAGACATTGTATATAAATAGAAATTGTTGTTGATGCACACTATACTTGCTGTTCGGACAAGGTGTTAGAAGATCAGCTAGGCTAACTAGCTAACCTACATAACTCAGTGTGGTTAGATTGGATGTGTGTCATGGTTTGCAAACCTAGTGGACCCAAATGCAAGAGACAGAAAACTGAAGAAAAATAACTATTTAATCCAAAAACAAAGGTAAACGGGCAAACAGAACTGGATGTCAAGACACAAGGAGCATTAGGGAATGTAGACAAACAAACTGACAAAGAACACAGGGAACGGACAGGGTTAGGGATACACACAGAACTAATCACAAGAACAAGACACACTTGGAGTGGGGAGGCACTAGGAAAAAGAGGGAAACACTGGGATTGGTTAATAACTGAGACAACGATGGGTGTGGAAGGCAAAGACACCAGGGCCAGGCTGACTAATACAATGCAGGTGTGCAGGGGAACACAGGCTGGGAAGGGCTACAGGGAAACAGGAGGGCCACACAAAGCAAAAACAGAAAACCAAAACAAGGGGTCCAGAACACAAAAAGTCCATAAACAAGAGTCCAAAAAGAACGGAACCATGACACAGAGACTCTCTCATTTCTCGCCTTTTTCACAAGGCTTCAGTCTAACATTAAGCTACACTTTGAGCGTCAGCCAGCGAGTGAATACCTGAAGTCAGCTGACCCTACCATATGGGTTGTGTCATGGTGTGTGTGATGGCAGCAATTGGAGAGCGTCCAACATCAAGATTCGCATTGATTCAATCATGGTTGACACCCAGTGATGTACTAACCAGAACCAAACCAGACCCTTCTATTACTTGAAAGCTGGGAACCAGACCCATGCAGAACCAAGAATTGCTGGACCTGAACCCAAACTGAACCCATCTATTACATTACTATCCTCCTTACCTAGAAAGTTGGTAAAATCCATCCAGTTTTCTGTTCTTCATCCTCATGCTGATAGAAACAGCATGGCTAATCCACTCTTTGTTTCAGCTTAAAAGTCCACTTGCTGTCATGGTGAGGGATGATAAACACCACTCGTTTAGAATTAGCATTGCGGTTTTGTTGCATCTAACATAATAAAGATAGCACTGTTTGGCATTTTGAATTATAATAACGATTGCTTGTTTGTTGCAACGGCTGCGAACATTAGCATTTCTAATTCGCTATCATCTGTGCCCTAATGTTACAATGTTGGAAATTACAGTACCCACACACAGCACTTCCATCATGATCAGAGCTGTGTGATCATGGCCGGGTTGTCCTGGATCCAGTCTGGTATTACACATAATGCTAAACAGACCTGGTACCCACGGCAATAGAATTGGACCCGACCTGGACCCGACTGACGTGGATCAAATGTGGATCCAAACCTGTACAGGTCAGGTCTATGGTACTTTGTGTGTGGAGTTTGCATGCTCTCCTCATATTCATGGTACTGACATCATGTAAGCCATATGGAATGGAAATACTACATTTCCAGTGGGTGTGAATGCACGCAGCAGTGTCTGCTTAGATGCTAGCCCTGTGATCGACTAGCCTTTTTGCCTTCCATCCAATGATAGGCTCCATCTCCCCCATGACCCTGAACAAGAAAAAAGGGTATAGAAAATAAATGAAGGAACTAATGAAGTGTGTGGCAGATAAAGCATCATAGCCATGTGATGATGATAATGGCAATGAAACATGCTCCCTCAGGTGTGGCCTTTCCATAACTTGCAACTTAGCCAGGCTCTCTGACTCTGCCTGTTTTTTGTTTTTTTTTAAATCTCCAAGCAATGCTCATGGATCTAAAAGACCAATCTGCATAATACATACTTTCCATTGGCATCTGCCCCATATAGTCCAGTCCTCAAATTAATCATTCAGCACTTAAACAGCTCTTCAAACGGACCTACAATCCAGAGAAAGTAGTGTTGGAAAAGTGATTGCGTGACTGAGGTAACCTGAACATCCTGTTTTCATGTACATTCGTGTGAGTGTATGAATATGACGACCTTCAGGGTTTCTCCTGTAATTTCTCTGCAGGGACAAGGAGGATGCCCTGCAGCATGATTAAGAATTCCCTACTGGCTGCTGGCTGGTGCATTAGTATGGATGCTGAGTAGGTGAGAGTCCTCTCCTGACGCTGTGACCCTCCACTGCTGTCAGGTATGCAAAGGGCCTTCATCCAGACGGGGAGAAACTGCAAACACTAAAGGACGATAACAGACAGAAACTTACAAAGTAAGAGACTGTCGAGACCAAAGAAAGCCTAAAAACGTTTCCTCATCATCCGCCCTGTGATACACACTCTATAGGCAACCCCCTCCACCCTCTTTCTTTCTCCCTCTCTCTTTCTCCGTCCCCATACACACACACACACAAGCTCTCTCTCACTCACACACACTCTCTTTCAACCACACTATCACTCTATCGGCCTGAGTTCATTTCCATTCTGAGCGCTCCTTGCTGGTGGGTCAAAGCCTTGATTGTGTGGAGAGCTGATGGAGGCAGAGACTCTCACTTCCCAGTCCCTTTATTATGGAGGAGGAAGCTTCCCTTGGGCTCCCTTCTCTTACATCACAGCCTCTTCGCTGCAGGAGAGGGGATATAAACTCATTCATACAAACCACACCAGTGCCTGGATTGTTTTAAATGAGCCTGCTAAGGGATGATCCAGGTAAAGAAAGGGGCTCGGAGGTGAAGTGGGAATGAATTGTAAGCCAAGCCCCTTTTGTTTTCTCCAGCAGATTACATGTGACCATGGGCAAAATGCGAGGAACTTATAAAGCTTTTTTAATCAGGCTCATTTTCCATCATACTGCCTTCATGGGCGAGCGAAAGGGAATGAGCATGAAAAATTCAACACAAATCAATACTCATTCAAAAAGCAAGATTTAGGGGGAAAGTGCTACATGGATTACTTTGCAGAGAAATGAAAAAAAAGCCTTTTTTTTGTTTGGTAACCGTGGTTATGGTGGTGCAGCATAGAAGCGCATGAAGTGAGAAGTGCTGGCCAGTGCCTGTAGAGGACACAAACAAATAGAGACAGAGTAGGAGGGGATAGGGCCTCGGCGTCACCTCATTACTCTGATGGCTTTCACATTATTCCAGTGTCACATCCATGTTGAAAAATCAGGTGGTGCATCATTCGCCTTGGACTTGCCTTGGACTGATCTCCATTTATCAGCAGCCAGAGTGCCAGAGTGAAGGAAAAAGAAAGAAGACAGAAAAAATAAAAGTAGATGGCAGCCTTAGATAGATAGATAGATAGATAGATAGATAGATAGGTATATAATTGTCATTCATCCCACTGCACCAACATTCAGTGACATTCACATGAACTCATAAGAGCAAGCAAAACAATTCTCCATCCCTGACCCTTTCACTGATATTTTCCCCCAGTAGAAATGTCCACAGATGGTGCTGCCAGGGCACACAAACACTGCCTCAATACAAAGCAAGGCTTCGGAGTCAAGTCACGTAAGCAACCTTCACATCAGCCTCAGAGGATGCGATCAGATAGAGTGTATGCATCTCAGAGCCATGATGATCCAACATCCCGGGTGCCCTCGTGTCTAAATGAGAGCTGTTATCTTGGAGTTCATGGCAGCAACAGCTTCAAGCTGAGAGCAAAGAGTAAAGGCACGAGTTTGTTCCTTCAACTCCAGAGGGGTGAAAAGAACCTATGACAGAACCTCCTGCTCTCATGATCTTGTATTAACGCTATGCTCTCTTGCATGCTTATTGACTGAAGTGTGTGAGAAATGTTGATTGATGGGTGACCAATGGGACCAGATGTTCCGAGATCTATTTAGTGAGTATGGCAGCTGACAAGGCCAATCTCTGCTACACATGCTTGGAGAAGGAAAACGCGTTTTGCTATTTATTGTGTATTGGTTGTATTGGATGCCTTTCTTCAGCTGTACAATCTAATCTCAGAAATCTCTGTTATATTTGATCAGGCTATCAGTACTTTGATCAACATATTAAATCAAGGACCCACACGTTTCTTCCATTTAAGAAACATTGCCAAACTCAGGCCTGTTGTATCACAACCTTAGCTAGAGATGATCTAGAGGTCTAGAGATGCCCAGATAGACTACTGCAGTTTCTTCTCACCTGCCTCAGCAAGTCATCTCTGGACAAATGGTCCAGAACACTGCAGCAAGGCTGTTAACCAGATATAGCAGGATGACTCACATCACACCCTGTTATCTTCTTTACATAGGCTACCCATCAAGATTAGGATTCATTTTAAGGTTCTTGTTTTCACATATAGAGCCCTGCATGGTAAGACACCTGCGTACATCTGTGACCTGTTCCATCCCTTTATCACCAGCAGGTCACTTAAGTCTTCTGATCAGGGATTACTGGTTGGCCCTTGCTCTTGCCTGAAAACAAAAGGTCATCGTGCCTTAGAAGTTGTGGCTCCAACACTGTGGAACATTCTTCCTACAAGCATACGATCTGCGGTCGCTGTTGACGCCTTTAAAAAGCAGCTGAAGACTCATTTATTCAAACTGGCTTTTGTCTTACCCTGTGCTGTCTAGTGTTTGTAATTTTGTGTTTTTCACGTCTTTTGTTGCTTATGTTTTATTATTTGTTTGTTTTTATGATCTTATTTTTAACACTTTCACTCTTGTGAAGCACTTTGTGACCTTGCCATGTGAAAGGTGCTATGCTAAATAAACTTTACTGCCTTACTTACTCTATTGTCCTTACTCTAAGTGTGAGAATGAATTGCAAGAACAGCATTGCTCCTACAAGCAGGGTTCTGACAGTTAAGCAACAAAATCCCAATGCCCTTCACCCAGAATAGGGCCAACACACAGTTCAACAGTTCAACGTAACAGTTTTGGCTTGCTGCTGATATGGAGACCAATTGCATGGTGAGTGGTGTCTGGACAAAGATGAGATGCTGAGATCAGGTCAGCGACTGTAAGAGAGCATAATGTTGAGAATGGTTGAGCTTCACCTGGCAGAGGAAGAAACATCACCACAAACAATTTCTTTACTTCCTTCAAAGGCACTACAGTCAAAGAAAATGATCCTGGGTGGCATAGTAATTAAGACTTGATGAGAGCTGCCCCTATCTGTGAAGGATCAAGCAGCACTGCTCAGTACAAAAGTGATAATACCAAACTCACCATCAACCCTGGCAAACTATAAAACAATGTCAGCACCCTCAGCACTGTTCACACAACAGCTGCTATGGACGCCGGCCAAAAGGCAAAGCCAGAAACTGCTGCCATAAATGTGCGCATCCTTTTCAAGAAATGCATCGATGGAAATATGTCACAAGAGGAACTTCATGTTGTGACTTGCAACAGAGCTTAGAGCCAAACACATGGCAGCAAAAGCCACACAACTTGTGGTCCCTGGTCACAGCCAGTCGCAGCAGCAGTTCTCCAAGAGAAGCCAGTGCCAAGTACAGAGAAACTGCAAGCAAAACAAAGCGAGGGACATTTGCCACAAGTGCCATAAGGTAGTGTTTGGGAAGTGCATACAGAGGGTTGTGTTGATTGCCAATAGTTGGGGCACAAGTGAGCATCTGATGTGCACCAGATAGGCAAGTTAGCTCCCAGTCTAGATCAAATGAGAAAGAGCTTTTTTTTTGTTCTTGTTGTTGTTAACGATGTTGTATTTAATTTAATGCTCTATCAGCTGTTTTCAAATTAAATAGTGATGAGTTTGACCGTTTTGGCCATTTTGTGGAAATATTTTTGACACAAATATCTTTATTATACAATCTGTAAATCGACAAATTCAGTGGAGAAGTGAAGAAAATTTGAAATTGGATAGTTTTGCCTACACTGTCATTATGTTCTCTATAAACTGTGCGCCTGAAGGTCATTTGAGGTGGTAACCTGTGAAGCCTATAATTAAGTGTGAATTTGAACTGAAAAAACAGTGTGGACATATGCTACTGTTTGTATGCAGTGCTTACTCTGTTTGGAATATTTTATTATTAAATTACACAGTTCTCAAAACTTACATTTGGGCTTCAGGCATTTTTAATGATCTTAACACAATAAATGCATTTATTTTTATGTTTGTTAAAAATGTAATATATAAATGAGCAAAATGAGTAAAGTCAAAATGATCATTATGACCATTCAGTTAATTAAAGAATTCCAGCACTGAGCCTAAAATAAAATCATATTAATAGGGAAACAAGGAAGTGCACGAATCTAATGGCCAGTGACTGCAAGAAGTTGCAACGGCCTTGTTGGCCGTCCACACATGCTTCACGTTTCCCAGCAAATCAACTTCTACTGGCTTCTTGATTGTGCTAGTAGTAAGGCTTAGGAATTCCATTTTATTGGCAAATGTTTTATTGTTGATAAAAGATCATTCAATCACAGTGTATTTCTTGTGGAAAAGCAATCAAATGATAAAAAAAATTCTAACTTTATATACTTTTATATATGTACACATTTTCACTTCATAAACAGCATACACTGCTGTTCAATTTAGAAATGGTTAACATGGCCACTATGCATGGAAGTTGAGTATGTAAATAATGCATAAGCCTAATCGTCGTCTGCGGTGGTTTTGAGATAGATTTTTCAGCCTGGCTCCTGCCAGTCACTGCAATTGGTCTGGTATCTTTCTGTGTTGATAGCAAGCGAAAATGCAGAGGCTTAAATGAATGAGAAGCAAAATCAAAGGGTTGATTTGAGGACTATCTGGAATGTGTGGGCACAAACTGCAGATGGCCTCATGACCTTAGTGGAGGCAGCTGTATATCTCACTGCCCTAAATGGTCAGGTTACGGATAAATCCTATAAACTGGCTTTCCGTTCAGTGTGGAATGCTTTATCTTCTCTGCAACAGCCAAACAGAAATCAGTCCAAATTGAAAAGATTATAATCTACATGCTTGGCCCTCTATGCTTTCTTTGCATCCTGTTTCAATCTGTGTGCTTTTCAGTTTTTATTGTGTTAGTGTTGCTGTTTCAATCATTGATGGTTGTACTATTCCATGTAAAAGCTGTCTAAACTCAGTGAAGCAGAAATGATGCAGAGGGCTGTATACTAGTTCCAGTTTGGCACCTCCCTGAATTATCTTTAATACGTCCAAAAATAGCTTGTGTGCTTCTGGAATGTTAGTCAACAGAAATCCAAGAAGATAGGAACTTAATGATTCTCCTACCTGTATTTATAGCTTGCCAGGCCAAGGTGACTTTGCAGGGTTGTACTGCAGCAGTGGTGACTCAGTTTCATTGGTCTGGATAATAACTCACTATTACCCTACAGGGACAGCATTTATGTAAATATGTATCCCAAAATAAAGCATGTCCTCCCACATCAACTATATATCAGGTGTCTGATTTCTCAGCTATCCATCAAGAGCAACACCAGCCAAACTCTGAGTTATGACTTTGAGGTGGTATAATTTTTTTTTCTGTTGTACTGTGAGTGTGTGTGAGTTGTGATTGTTGTATAAATGATGACAAGGGCGATTTCAATCAGGTGGACAACATGAAGACTCCTGTGGAGTTTTACAACATAGTTTACCGACAAAGTTTTGAAAGTCAAGGTTCTCTCTCTCTCTCTCTCTCTCTCTCTCAAGGATATACTCAGTCTTCCCCATTGGTTGAAAAACAGCATTCAGTTTAATACGTTCACAGTTGACACTGGGATGCTGTATGAATTCTTAAGTGACACATCTGTCGGCTCTTTGTTGCTGGAAATAATTGCATTGTTCCTCGTGGGTATAAACATGGAAGGAACGACCGGCAGACACAGCAGAATGTGGCGTGTGTTCACATACAATACAGCGTGGGGTACATGTGTGTTTATTGAGGAGACAGCAGCTGGGATTATACAGTTCATCTAAGGCGTAACAGAGGCTTTACTTCACAAGGATGTGTCATTTATGATTTTTCTTCATACACATTTACTGTAATCCAGAGGCAAGGAGCTGCTTCCCTGCAGAAGGAAAATGAGTCTTTACTGTAGTTTGTATTCCACTGCGGGAGATATCCATCCTAGTTATAGAGAGACTGAAGGTGCAATAGGAGCCTTTATGAGTTTCCTGTCCAAAGCAGGGCTGCCATTACTCAAGCCATGTCAGTGCTGATCTCAGCTCTGACACTGTCCCTGGTGAATGAGGAGCCAAATATGTACGTCCCAGTTTATCAAGTCTGCCAAACACCTCGGTGAGGGCTCTGGGATGTAATCCATCCTAGTATTTCCTCTGTATGCAGTGGCAGTTATTCTCTTTTCCTTACCCAGCGGATTAACATCATCACGAGTGCCACAAGAAATAAAGGTCATATGAAAATGTCTGTGAATGTTGGTACAGTTTTACCAAGTATCTAATGGCTAACAGTAAATGGGAGGGTGTTAACCGGCCTGGCTGTGCTGTACTGGAAAACTCTCAGTCCCATATCGGGCTTAAGCTGTAATCAGATCAGGATAAGATCGCACTTCCTTTTCTCACATTCTCTGACACCAAAAATGTATCTTTTTATTTACATTTTGGGCCATCAAATATACATAGTCATGTCGGCGTCTTCATTACGGTGCTTGTTCTGTTGATCTGCACAGTTAAAAAGAGGTGGAAATGAGTTCACAAAGTTTGATTCCCACAACCCGACAATGCAATCTATGTCAAAAATTGCACATCATCTTCCAAGTCCAATAGGTCAGTAAGCCTGCAGACAGGACAATAAACGGGGACACACACAGACACTCACCACTCACTGGACTGCAGGATAATTGCCACTGGTCAAATTGAAAGTATCCATAAATCTATGGAACTATGGAACTACGGGGAGTTTTCTTAAAAACTCACACAAATGCTCTCTTGTTTCCCATCCTGCCACAGTCAGATTTAACCAAAACAATTACAGCCATGGTTCTGCTCTGCTACACCATATTCACTGAAGCCAGAGGCTTTTCTCTATTGCAAATAAAAACATCATGCTTCTGGCATTGGAAAGGAGACGACACATGCAGGGGTTCTACCTACCAATGTGATGTTTGTGGATGAGGATGCAGAGTGACGACTGATGCTATTTTCCACTGTATTAACTTTGAACTAAAACCAACTAGTCTATTGTGTACAAAAGCAAAGAAGTCTGTATGCTTGTGCGAGAGCTTGATGCTGGCTGCACAAGATTTAATCTAGGCAAACACATTGGATAGCGTGCATGGAATTGTGCAGCACTTTGAAAATGCACACCACCTCAAACTAGATAGAACCACGTATTATTGATGTTATTCAGAATATGGCTAAAGTACAGACATGTTAATCTTGAAATGCTCACTGCCCCAAAACCTAATCCATCCAAAGCAACACAGCCTCTAATCTCCAACCCAGACGACCACATAGGTTAATTGTTGCTACCTGTAATACGACTCAGAGATCAGGACACCGTTTCTTCAAGCCGTAGCACACATGCTTACGGACAACTCTGTAAACGGTTGCCATTTGGTTACGTTTAGGCACCAAAACTACTTGGTTAAGTTTAGGAGAAGGTTAGGGTAAGGACCCTCATTGCCATGGTCACAATAACAAACAAATAAAATGAAACTAAAAGCAAAACCCAGAAACGAACACTAGTCTTGCTTCACTTGGCAGTCAAACACGAGACTGCCATGTGATGCGTTATGTCGACCCATCCATCCACTCCGACCTCCTCCCTACTCACACTGTCTCACTCTTTCTACTACGTTGCTTTACGCCGGTAGGGACACTAATTTAGGAAACGTTACTGTTGATTGTTTTACATAGTAGGAACAAACAACCTGTAGAGTCATTCTTTGTGGGAGGACCTTCTGTCTGAAATGCTGGGCACATAGTTTGGAGAAGACTTGCACCTCCTGCAGCAAAACCCTGGACCAATCTATGGAAATAAAGCCACAAGTGCATTCAGAAAAACACCGTCACAGCTTGTATGGGCGACTATACTTCTGGAGTCTGTATTTCATGCCATTTCCTCATCAGCACGCTTGCTTCTGAGTCTCCAAACTTGTCAGCTTGTGATAAGCCTGTAATGATTAGCCACGCCAGGGTAGTGGTCTCTGGAGGGACCAAATGATCCTGCAATGAAAACCATGATTTCTCACCATGACAGTGATGAGCTATACCCATGCCTATCTTGTAGGTGAGCAATGGCACCCTCCGAATTCATTCTCAATTTATCTGCATAATTTGTTGGGATACATATCTGAAATGCTAATGTTAACTGAGAGTTCGCTTGAAATGCTTTTGAATTCTTTAAAAGGTCAGCAAAAATACAACAGGCCGCTGGAGGCCCCAGAACAAATAAGAATTGCACATTAGCTTGCTTCCCTTGAGGCCTCATTAAGACTAATTGATTGATTTGCCGAATAGTTTAAGTGCTACCAACAGCATGCCAGCCCCAAACAGTCATGAGAAAGACCCACCGCTTTTCAAACATTTGTCAATCTCAAGCTGTCTTCAGTTTTTCTATTAATCCGCACACTGGGATCAGAGGATGGAGCAAAGCTAACGAAACAGTAAGTCCATGCAGATTGGCTCTCTGTTGTCCTTGGGGGGTGGGGGGTTCACGTGAAATGTATGAAAGGTTGCTGGGGGCTGACATCCAGCGTCTCCCTGTGTTTGAGGCTCCTCGACTCAACCACCGGACGCCTGATCTCGCCACCCATCCGCAACGCAAACCAAGCTCTGGGATTTTACCCAGGGCCTGTTTACATCAGCAAAGCCCTCCTCTGTCTTTGGTCCCACTCTATGGGGAGCTTTCATTCTGCCTGTTTGATTCGATATCACATGAGAAAGAGAAAAGCGTGCAAGCATGTATGTGTGTGTATGAGAAAGAGAGAGAGGGAGAGAGAGAGAGAGAGAGAGAGTTGGTGTAATTACTCCCTGAGGGACCTCTCCACCCCAAGAGATATTTGCCTCAGTAGGAAAACAGAAGCAACCATGGATTTCACCTGAATTACGATCAATGCCAATGAGTTTAACCACATTTAAGTGTACTATCTGTGTCTGATTTGAGTGTGTTCTCATTTCAATTAAACCAGATCGTTAAGATAGAGTCAACATGCTTTAAACCTCTTGGATAACTCTTGAATAAGCGAAATCTCTATTTTGCTATATGGAATATGTGATAATCACCTATTTATGAACTGCTGTTCCCCTGTTTGAATGCCTGTCATTTATCTGCTTGATGTGAGAGTCTAGATATAGGTATAACATCAAATAGAAACCAACTGTATAAACTACAATATAACAGAATAAAATAGGAGATCATAACAGAACATGAAACAGGATTGAAACAGAAAGCTGATGTTTTACAACAACCCAGCCAAGCCAGGTCGATGAATAGAATGATCCCACCCCTGAGAGGATTATCATACAGCATTATCATACAAGACTGGTGCTGTTCTTCACACCATTAACGTAACCATGACACACACATGGTCTAAGACACCATGAGGAGTTATGACGATGGTTCAGCATAATCTCCAGAACTGTTTAATCTGCCATGACAGACTTTGGTTCAAGGTAAATTAACATTTTTTAGTGCACCAAAGCATATGAATTATGAATTTGTGTTCATGGAGTCATGTGATGTTTAGGAGGACTTATTATATTAAATGTCTCTCTATATGACTAGACTTTGTGTTATTTGTAACCAGACCCTCCAACTGAATTGCATCCATAATGCACATGGATTTAATTTGTATTCAATA
>OMLF01021793.1:14685-31401 GCA_900302615.1 Holocentrus rufus | reverse complement strand
CCCGAGCCGATGACTCTCAGCCTCACCAGTCAGTCTCTTTCTTCTTTGCTCCCTTGATCCAATTACTTTTGACATTTAATGTCACCTCATCCAGGAAGACGCAGCCCCATTGATACTCACTTTCACAGAATAACAGTTGTAGCTTCTTTCATCTTAGTTTTTCAATGTTTGCGCTTAGGTTTAACCCGAGGCCCTTTTGGTCTAAATTTAAGGTCAGCTTCATTCTATATTGATGGATTAACGCAGCAGACTGGAAATAGCATTTTGTGTGATTTATAAGCTTTTTAGTAAGTGCCGTTTGTCGTGAGGAGGAGAGAAAATCAACATTTTTATTTGTAATGAGCAAATCATCATCATTGCTCTGGGTTTACGGTCTAAATTGAAAAAAATTTCTTTCACTTAACTTCATATTCTGTGAATTATGTAGGCAAAGTAACTGAAAGTAATGAGCCTGTAGAGCAAAACTGAGGATTGTGATTTTATACATGTAATCGGTGATCCACAGCACAGTGGATGGTGAATAAAATCTTCAGTCTGTAAATAGTTTGCCAAGTTCATCCCATCTTATCGGTCAGAAAAAAATAAGATTTTTAGTTGGCTGTGAAACATGGCAAAGTTGAGAAAATTACAGTTCAGCTCAGTACAATGAATCCCAAATGTATTCAGAAATCCGTGAATTTGAAATGGAGAGACCTTGTGAGACAGAGTATCTACAGGTTAAGTCCCCCAGTGCATTTTCTCTTTGCGCTCGCCTTCGACTGAACTTCAAATAGATTTTGTAGCCTTGCCAGACACTCAGGCCACCAGCGACCCATTTCAACGACATCCTGGAGTGCTACAGTACAGGGCATGCAATGCAGCATATAACCTGGTTTCTCTGTGACTGCTCATCTATTTCGCTGCCAGTGCTCTCCATTCACCAGGTGTCAGCTGTCCTGTCCTTGCATGGCACACCGCTGAGTCTGAAAACTGTTCGGTACATGAACAGTGCTAAGACACCATCCCTCCACGCTGCATAGAGTCGGAAAGACAAAGTCAACACATTTTATTAGATTTTCAACATGAGACCCACACAATCAGTTCAGTATCATCATAAATACCAATTTCATTTTCCACTCTTGGTAATCATAAAATATTGGCATAGCAGCAATACTGAAATATTTCATTTCAAAGGGGCACTGTATTTGGAAATAGTCTCCTGATATTGACGTGACGGCCTTGTTTAGGGTGGCAGGTAAGCCACCCAAGTTTTCCAGCATGAGTGATTTGGAAATTTATGTAATGAAGGAAGAGAAAGGTTGTTGTTGTCTGGTCAAATTGGATTTGCCACAAAGATATCATCAATGAGAGATGAGGTGCATCGACCCCTGGGGACGATTAGAAAACATCATTATATCCCAGCTGTGGGACACTAACTATTTATGACTGCTGGTGATTCATTCCATCGCCATGGTCCGTAACCTTTTCCTCCAATATCTCTGCCGTTGTCGCAGAACAAGGTGTCATCCGCATGGAAAAATCTGCTTTGCCAATTCGCCGTGCTCGGGTCCTCAACTTCAGCTTTGATCAAGCGACGGGTTGTTGATGGGAGCAAAGTGCTGTGACCGTAGCCTGCGCTTGTGCAGACACTGGAATATCTGTCAGACAGCGAAATGATTTGTTATGCAAACCATTATTCATATCTGACAACATGCGGAGTGGCTACTTTTGTATTAATGGCCCTTCACACTGGAAGGCTCTTATTGATGTTGACAGCCACACCTTCCTAATACCATGCACATCACACAGGCCCGCAATGTGATTAATAAATGGAAGACTGAAGGGAATTTAATGTATATGTGTGTGTGTGTCTGTTTTTGTGTACTGTACAGACACACACATCTTCATGCATACATATAGTATATGTGCAAGCATATGTGAACAGTATGCATCTGTATGTGCTCATGTGAAAAAGATGGGAAGCTTGACATAAGATCTAATTGCTCAGAATTACTATTCCAAGACAGCCCCAACCACATTTTCCTCACATTTTCTTCACATTTTCACTCTCTTTCATTTCATTCCATTATTTTCAACTGCAGCAGTGTGAAATCATGTCATAGGAGCGTCAAAATGGCAGCTTTGTCAGCGGCAACTGTTGAGACACGGGCCTCTTCTACATTATCATGGTTTTGAATTGAATGAAATCTAATACAGCCAAGGCACACTATTCCACACCCTCCCACGTAAACCTAGAGTTTTTACTCGCCTGTTTTTACACACAAATGTGTATACACGTTTGCATTACAGCACTTGTGATGACCCTCACTGACAACATTAATTTGCTAATGGGATATTCCACTTTGGTATAACATACATAGCCTTACCCCCATACAAATAAGTGTACCAGCTCCATCAGCGACCCCATAATTTGTTCTCAGCATCACTGTTACTTCTAGTCGCCAGAGACCTAATTCACTGTCATACATTTTCAGGGCCTAGTGTAATAATTTTGAGATCTTAAATAAAAACGGTAGCAACTATTTTAATTGAACAGACAATGCTGAATGAAATGTGTGTTTATTTTGATTAGTGTAATTGACAATGTAGAGCAGCAACGTTTGAGTTGAATTGCACCTTGATTAAAATATAATTCCTTGAGTCAATGATATGTTAAAAGGCAGATATGCCCAGTAATTAGATAGCTTTGGGGCCATTTGAGACTTCCTTGCCTCCAACATGGGGGGACTACTTTTGTAAGAAGGTAGTTCTCCCATTTTCGAAGCAAGAGCGTTGGGATAAGCATCAATAATGATTCAGTGGCAAATGTGTTTTTGTGTATTCTTCCATGTTTTCAGCCATGGGTCCCTGCTCAAAATCATATTGTTTTTGTGTCTGTGTTTCCCCATTTATTTTCAAGGAACACACTCCCGGTGAAGTGCACATTCTCGAACTGTCCCGAACTGTCACTTTAACCTCAACCCTAATCTTACGACCAACCCTGATTTGTAATAACAATCCTAATTCTAGCCTTAAAGAGACGGAGATATTTGGAGATATTTCTAGCACTGCTACAATGAAGTCTGATAGCCGAACATTTTTCAGCTTTCCGAAACATCAATGATGGATGTCAGGTTCTGGCCAGTTCCTTAGAATCAAACAGCCAGAGCTTCACACTTTTTCATTGATGTTTCACGATCACACAGGGAGAAATCCACTGAAGAAGAAGCAGCGATACCAATTTCTTCAATGGCAGTATAGCTTCAATAGACCAGGATTCAATTCAGCTACAAGACATGCTTTGAGTAAGGGGCACCTCTCTTACTTTCTCTCAACATGGAAGACATTGATCTCCTGTTCTTACCATGCTATTGCTGTCATTATTGCCCTCGGCACACATCTACACATGTACAACCCAGAGCTGTACTCAGCAAGATCGTGCCCACTCTCCTGAAGCCTGTCAAAGCTGGAAAATGTAGGAAATCACTAACCGAAGTAGAAGTAGATGAAGCAGGTTGAAGGAAGTGGACATACTTAAAAAAAAAAAATTACAACACTTCACAAAATAACAAGACAGAAGAGAGTGGATTTTTCATCAAGTTCTAACCTTGACCTGGACCCTTGTAGAAGTGAGGACCAGCAAAACATATTCTTTGAAGGACTTTCCCTGGCTTCTGAGGAACAAGTGGCTTCTGAGGACCAAATGTTCTTTTGAGGACCAAATGCCCTTCTGAGGACACTTGGTCCTCAGAAGGATAGAAATATACGAACACAGAGACACACATTTGGCTGTGCACACCATTCATCCAATCACCATTCCAGTTGAGATGGATAGACCACCAGGACTGCATATTTAATCCCCGTACATCCATCCTTTCTCCATACCCGCTTATTCCTTTTCAGAGTCAGTGTCCTATTTAGAGAGATCCTGGACAGGTCACCAGTCTGTCATATTTAATCCCTGTGTAAGTGATATTTTCATCTTTAGGAAACAAATTACACAGCAGGACACTGACATGATATGACTCAGGAAGGGGTTTGCTGATGTTGGAATCATACACAAACAAGACTTATCGTCCAATGATTGTCTTACTTTATGGTTTTGCTTTTTGAGAGGACAGATATATGGTCTCCCCCTCTCTTCTCATCTCTCTCTCTCCCTCCAGGGGAGTGTGGGGGGCGGAAACATGAGAGAAAAATCTCTCTCTTTTTTTTCCCTACCCAACCAAGGTCAGTAAAAGCAGTCTGCGGAGCTTTAAACAAATTAATCCCTTACCTCTGGGGTTGGGGTACCATCTATCTGAGCTGTAATGTGATAAGGGGACAGGGTAGAGAACAGGGAACCGGCAGGTGCTCAGCACGGTTAACACACACTCATTTCATCAGCTGACACTGTTCATTTCCTATTACACCTCCACCTCTCAGCCTCCAAGGTGACTACAGACCAGAGTTCTGGGAAATGGGAAGATAGCTTCTTCTCCCTGGTTATTATAATCTTTCCAAAATAAGCAGATCTCCTGTAAATCCCTGTAGCTTCTGTATGTCAGCACTGCATTTAAGCCAATACACCTACAGCATCCTCCTTGTGGTGCATGGATCAGAGGAGATAGCATGGTTGCATCTGCGGAAATCCTTCACTTACATAAAGGCACATACTCAATACACTTTTGCAACAAAGAGTAATGCAGCTGCACATCTGAAGACGCAGGTTCTAATGAGGCTGGTCGCAATTGGTTTATTATATGCATTTGGGCTCAAGAGTACTTTCTCACATGCAGCATTTAGTCTGCTCAAATCTTCCCTCTTGGTGCAGTTCGGTTGGGCAGGTGTGAACATAGCAGTTGTACTTGGGTGCAATTGCTATGCAAAAATAACTGGTCTGAGACTGTTTGCAAGAGCTGGTCTCGGCCCGGTTCCAAGAGAACCGTTGTGCGATTCGTTTGCAGTGAGAACGCCATTTTGTACTGAGCAACATCTTCTAAAAGTTTCTAAGGGAACACCAAAGCAGGGTTACTCCTGGTATCACTCAACACAACTCGTTGATTTCCGTGAGTTTTATGTGTGCTAGCTTAGTAGTTTACATTTTTCCACTGGTAAGTATGTTCTCACCATCAAATGAAAGACTTCCGCAAGTTATTATGTTTTAAGCCTCAACCCCTTCCAAAACAACTCAGCAAATGTTTTCTTTGTAACTGGCCTGCTTAATTTTGTGAAGTGTGAAACTGAATGGGACCAAATAGAGAACAAAACTATCGGTTTAACACAGTTTCAAATCATGCAAATAGACTTACACTTGAGAAAGCATTCTGAGGTTATTTTTTGGGACATTTTCAGCTCTATTAGACAGTTCAAAGTACAGCAAGGGACAGGAAAGATTGGGAGAGAGAGGTGTGATAACATGCGACAATTGTCCCGAGATGTCAGAGTGCCCCTATATGTGTCTGGGAAACATGGTGTATGGAGTGGTGCTGCACTGAGCACACGTTGATCTGAATTAGTCTTGAGGCAGATTGACTGGAGAGAGCAAAGGAAAACGATTGCTCAGCAGAAGGTCGGTGTGAATAGGGTGATTCATGGCCATCTCAATGCCCTTATGACATTTCCATCAACCCATAAAGACTTAATGGAGGATGCATTGTCACAGATGAAATGGAAAGCAAGAGTGAGGCCAAGAGAGAAAGAAAGGTACACGAAAATAGCAAGATGAAGAGTAAACGAAAGAAAAAGGGAAAAAAAGGCCCTGGAAGGAAAGGTGTTTAACGGGGGCGAGCGTTTGGTCAGGTGAAGTGAAATAGCGTGTCATCTCGAAAAGGCAACTCCGAGGAGATGATGTCACATCTCACCTCGGCTGTGACGCCTCCCTCCTTCGCTTCTCTCGCTCTCCCAGAATTAACCGGTTTGCCTGCGCAGAGACAGATCACTGTCCGGGGAAATGAGGATGGAGCAGAGTGCTTTTCACGCTTTCTGCTATCGCCACTCATCAACTGTAGGAAAAACATCAAGTGAAGCAGGCTGTGAGAATGTCATGGAGCCACTGATGGGTGGTAGGGAGGCAGGCAGCATGTGGGAGTCGCACTCTTTGCTCGCTCATGTCCACCGAGTTCTCTCAAGATGTATTGTTCTGTGGTCTTATAAAGATCATTATGCAACATATGGGAACGAGGGCTAAGCTTGCACTGACAATTTGGGAGATTGAGCCGCAAATTTGTGTTATTATGTGTGTGAGGAGGAAAGCATGGCGAGATGTGAAATGAAATTCACTCTTCCACACACCAGATGGAACGATTCATCTTCCTGGGTTTTGAAGTGACAAAATCAAACCTAATGAGGAAACTAGATCTGCGTGTACAAATTGACTCAAACAAATCTCACAGCGAGGGGGGATGAAGGAATACTTTTGGTCTCATCTAGTGTTCAGTCACTTTTGTCTCTACATGCTCCTTTGTATACTAAATGTGATGAAGGGGGGTCTGTGTCTGTGTGTAACAGCTTGTGAGTGTGCCCATTAAACTCAGATGAGGGTGTGTATGTGTGTGCATTGTGCGTGTGTGTTTTTTTGTGATGCTTGAGCTATATGCCTGTGTGCACTTTTTGCTGTGTGGGGCATGGGTGCATGCAAGGGTGTATGCGCCTGTGTATACATGAGGACATGTGCTGACACATCTATGCACATCGCGGCGTTTCGGTAGACAGGGAGTGATAATGAGAGCGGCGAGACTCTGAGAAATGGAGATGTTGTCGGGGTTGGAGGAGTGACATATTGAACATAAAGAGGTGTGGGATATTCAGGGCCTCAGAGCCATAAAACAACACTGCGGAAGCCATCATTGTCCTCTCGAAGCCACTGTAGGCATAAATCTCTCGCCTCCGGGGTTTGGAAGAGGTGTCACCTGTAAAAATGCAATGTCAAAACAATGTCATTTCAACCTCTCCTGCAACACCTTCCATTCCACTCGCTGGGAAGCAGGTGGAAAAGGAGCAAATATGGCTGAATGACAAGCTGAACAACAGATTTTTTTTTAAAAAACCTTTTACAGTTTACTTAGACCTGCTAATTGATATTCTGCTAAGCCAACAGTTTCTCCTCCAAAACTCACATGACTTTTCCTCATTGACACCCCTCTCACTGGAACATGAGCAGTAGCTTAGTTGGGCAGCCTTCCTTTTTCTCCACTGCCCCTTAAAGCAGAGGAACATAGAAGAAAATTAATCAGTCCCTCTGCATCGGCAGCTCCACAATGTGAAAGGCAAAACTCAATTAATTCCGCTGCTTTGCATGCCTCATTTTTAATTATCGCTGCATTAGCAATGATAAAGTATACATGGCAGGCTTACTATGCAGGTGTGACCTCTGTCCGTCTTGCCTTTGTTTAATTAGCACCACCATAGAAGGAGCTGACAGCGAAACAGAGGGCAAAGCACACACACACACACACAAAAAGAAAGCAAGAAGGAAAAGACACAGTCCCACCACTCCCAACACTGCACTTGCTTTGGCGTTGCCCCTCTTCAAGCGTCTTCTTCTCATTTTCTTGAATTTCTTCATTGCCTCTCCTCTTCACTGGTTTTGGTAGGATACTGATTGGCAGCCATGGGGAAGATGCCAAGGGGTGAAGCAGGGCAGATGCATGTTTCAACACAAATAGCATATGGACGTGCTGAATACACACAAAGAAAGCATAATTACTCCAATGTGCACTTCCTGCACATCTGTTGATGTATTGAGACGAGGTAGAGGCAGGCAACACTGATGCTGTTCTCTCATTGGATCCCTGCAGGAAACAAGGGTTTGTGGGATTCTCTCTGGTCTGTGGACTCACGTTCTTGTTTCATTATTTAAAGCAACACACAAAAAGCATTTAGTAAAATCAGCATGCTTTTATTTCTGACACACAGGATATGGGAAGTGGTGCCATGTAAATGGATTGTGAAATGTCTGCATTGACGAAACAAGCCAATGGAGTAGTGAGTGTGCTGACAAAAGACAGACCATTTCTGGTTTCTTTGAGACATTTTTTTTCTCCCGATAATTGAAATTGCAACGATAGGATACAGGGCCAGCTTTTGTATTTTGCGAAAATGTCAATGTCTATCTTGATGTACAGTCAAAAAATCCTCAAATTTTCATTTATCATCACATCTCCTCTCCACTTTTGTCCTTACTACTTCTCCTGCAATTTGATCTTCAAAACTGAGCCTGATTGGAACATCTCCGTACTGTCTGTCATGACCAGAGTTAGGAAACTGAATGAAGACAGGTGGGTACACAGGTACACATAATAGTCATTAGCTTAATCATTAGCTTAATCCACCAACTTTCTCAAAAGTAGATAACAATGTACGTCATTCCCTCACTTATTTATGAATTACTTTCTTTCTGACTACCTCCAAATTTCATAGAATATAACACTCAAGAGACTATTCAAGATCATTTATTTATATAGCCATTCATCACAAGTTAGCCTCACTGATACCAGACTCTAGAGGCTAGCTCTAGAGTCTGGCAAAGCTCTTTTGATCTTGTTGGCTTACTGCACAGATAATGAGGGGACTGTGCTGACACTGGCTGGATATTGCCAATTTTAAAGTAACGAATGACTGATGGTGTAGCGAGTCGAGTGGCAATGCACATTCATTTGATTGGCAGATTCAAACCAATCAGAAATGACGCACAGAATCTGGTAAAATATTGCCAAATGAATGACAATAGTCACACTTAGACAGCGTCAGCCAGGCTAATCAAAAGCATGTCTGAAAGGACTTTCTAAAGGATATGCCTACCTGATTCTAACCTATCAATAATCCATCATAGAACAGAATCACAAAACACAAGGAAGCAAAACAAGTAGTAGGTTCTAACATTACATAGCAAGCTTACCTGATCTAAATAGTCTGTCTGGCACCACCAGTCTTAGACCCTCAAGAAAAATTCCTCGAAAAATTAGGAAAAAGAATGGTGGAACTTTTGAGCAGGCTGGGTGTGCAACATCGACCGTGACAATGACATAAGAGGCAGGTAATGCTAGAAAAAACATGATGCAGTGGAGAAACAAGGCCATGGTCGGTGCAACAAGGGCACCTCCCATGTTCACGGTCAGGCAGAAAAACAGTGTCAGAGATTTGGAGCCTGGCCAGCATTCAAACATCAACTGTAGAAGCTACGGCAGCAGCCATGTCCTTTGCGAGGTAGAAACACTGTGTCAGAGATCAGACTAGGACCCACCCGCATCCACCTGCATCCACACTGTACAAAGACATACTCAGCCATGTACACACTCACAGCTACATACACAGACAGCAGGCAGAGAGGGATTCCAGACTTCACCAATCAAGCAGGCAACCGCACTCTGCTTCGCAAAGGTGGATTTCTGTATTATTACTGTCTAAGGTAGGAGAAGACACTGTCAGTCCTGAGCTGGGGTTGGTCTTATGCAATTAGTAGGTTTTGAGTTTGGATTTGATTGTCTACAGAAATAGTTTCCCTGATTGCACAAGGGAGATGGTTCCAGAGATACAGATCTTGGTGTGAAAAGCTCTAACACCTGCTGATTTCTTCTTGATTCAAGGGACAGTAAGGTTCTTCAATCCTTTGTCCTTTGATTTGGTGTAACGAGGTCCATAAGGGATGATGTGTTTGGATAGATATGGCAATGTAACTCCATGCAGCAATGTACATGTTAGCAAAAACACTTTCAAGTCAGATATGGTTTGGATTCGGTTGGGATCCCTTCCTATTTAGGGAATATATTTTGCTAGGATCATCATCTGTTCATTGTTATTGACTGTGATTTTGAGAGATGTACAATGGCATTTCCATTTATTATCTCACAAAATGCCTATTTGAAGATAATTTGGGCTAATCTAACAATTAATTAGATGTCTGGGATATATTATCTGTGCACTGTGGTCATCTAAAACAGAAATTCAGCCACAGTATCCAGAAGAGAGACACTTATAGACCATTTTCATAGCAGTCATGTTGACATGAATTAGCAGGTAAACACGGTCGTTACTAATGACATTTATAAAGGTTCTGTTCCATTTAGGTCTAACAGAGCCAGGGTCCTGCTATTGTTCATGCTGGCTCACTGGACAGACTCTGCTACACTTTAACGGAATGGAGCCTTAATTAATGTCATTAGTAACACCTGTGTTTGCCTGCCATTTCATGTCAAAATGGGCGATGTGAAAAAAGGCTGTATAGTTGGCCGTTATTAAACTTAATCATGATGTGGGTATAAGTACAAGCTGTATTATTGTGAAAGTTTAACTCTAAATATCACACTGTATGATTGATTTTAATCTCCACTAATCTTTGCATGCAGATGAGTTTATATGAACTACTTATTAGTCTATTAGTTTGCATGGACTGTTTTGATCGTGACGTATACAGAGTTATTATATATGCAGCTAAAACATTTTCTTATCATAAGACAACTCTAGACAAAGCTGTATAAGCAGTGCTTGCATGTATATGAAATATTCTGTTTTGTAATAGTTCAGATTGTTTAGTTGCAAGCCAAGTCGCTTAACTTCAGCTAGGGAGACCGATATCTGTAATTACATTAAAATACTGATAATTAATTAGGTCTGTATGTCAACTCTTCTGATGCTGGTTGATGATGTACTGAATCTGTGTTTTTGTTAACAGATTACTGTAATCCCATTACATTTAATCCACTACTCCTCAGCCACAGCAGTGACAAACACTCCCCCTTTACATTTATCAAGGAGGTGATGACACAGTGGAGCTGGGCACACGGCTGTGTATTGTGGCAAACTCAGGATCACACAGCACAAGGCTTTTTCTGCACCCAAACCCGTCTCCTCTGACTCACATAGCCTCATATTCCAGTAAGCCTTTTCCTTCACCTGCCTCCACTTCAGAGTCCATTTACACACAGGCTCCTCATACGTTTATTTTGAGCTCTTTCACTCAGTCGTTCTGCCAGCATTTTTTTTCTCCTACAAAGTAGCCGTTGGCAGCAGTTGCCATTGGAAACGGTGTACATTGAGGAGATGTCTGCTGAGGGATGAAGGACGAATTTAGAGTGTTTTGTGTGTATCTGTGTGTGTGTGTGTGTGTGTGTGTGTGTGTGTACTTGAGCAACAGCTGAGTAGAGTGTGCTAAAGTGTTTACAAAAAACAAGAAAAAAATAATGACTTCTGACTTTTACAAAGCACATTATTTGTCCTCTGCTTCATTATAAAGAATCATATCAGCGTGCATGGCCGACTTGTTTGTGATATGAATCCATGATCAAGTGCACGGACGTCAACCTCTTGTTGCATCTCACCAGAAGCGGCACGGCCTAGAATGCTTTCGGCACTTGTGCCTTCTATCCCAGACACCTTTGTTGTGAAGGGATGAAAAAGCGAAAAGAGAGAATGAGATGGAGACGAACAGAAGAGAGAGGGAGACGAGGGAAGGGGAAGAACTGAATTCTAATCAGATTAGATGGGAGAACAGAAGTGGTAATCAGCAGCAAAGGCAGAAGGCTGGATACAAGCAGCATGTTCACACACACACACACACACACACACATACACATGCACACGCACACACATACATGCACGCACACACAGCTTGGTAAGAGCTCGCTAATTAACGCTACATACAATTTGCACATTTTACAGCAGCTCTGTTCACCTCTGCTGATGATGAGCCTTGCAGTTTCCATAAACGCATGAGGAATAAAAATTCACAGCCAGCCTTGTTCGTTTCCCCTCTAAGCCCTTTCCTGAGAAGTAGACATACCAGGGGTCCTCAAAGTTCCCCAGTTCTGCAGTTTTGTGTTCATTAAATCATGTGAACAGATGCCTGTTGCCATTATCCTTCGCAATTTGGCCTCAGTGCAGCAGCTACAGACTGTTCCTGTGTGGCAACGCATGTTGCCTCAAACTTGTCGGTCCAACTTTTTATTTTGCTGAAGCAGATTTTTTTCTTGTTTTGGTCAACGTATGTGCTATTGACAATGACTTTAAGTTTATAGATGTTGCTGTAGTACATATGTGAGGCTAAATGAACACTGCACTCCACTCATATTAAATTGTGTATATCCTCTGGCACACTGACTACAGGCTCATATTATATTGTGCGATAGTAATATCAACTATTGCATGATGTCTCACCTTCTTTGCACCTCTCTAAAAACAAAACATTGTTAATGTTTAGTTCATTTTCTTTCCAATCCTTAAAGCAATTTAAGGTACTTCACCCCTAGAAACTTGTGTAAACCCTCAAACTTCTATGCATTGATTAGTTCGATATTGAAGGGTACAGGAAAGAGCTCCTCCTAAACTGTCTCTGTTGACTCTTAAGAAGCTCCTTAAGCATAATGGTTGTATCTGGAAAGAAATGTACATGCTTTATTACCTAGTTTGCTGTGAAGCCCCTGACACACCAAGCTGGCAATCAGCCGTTAGATCCTGTTGGGCCTTCCATTGCTGACATAAAACTTGTAATCTGTCCCTGCACCTTTATCCCCCAGTTGCTATTCCACAGTAATTCCCTGGCCGATTCAGCATATATTCAGCACATTCAGCATTGGATCAGTGATAGAGGCTGTCGGTGAGTGAGTTTTCTGATGTTCAGCCTAAGAAAATTACGGCATGAGAAGAGAAATAGAAATCCAGTTGTTAACATTGTGCAAATAAGCTAGCAAACCTGAGACAGGTACTGGTGGTAAACAAACCTCCTTCTATCAGCAAAAGACCTTTAGGCCGACAATACCAATGCTGGTTGCAGCTTCTCATCATAAATCTCGTTTTTTCGTAATGAAATGGCATGAAAATGAAGGGCTAACACTAGTTTGCTAATTTTATCTTTCCGCTTTCCTGATGCTTCCAGGTTACTTCTTTGAGTCTTCACCCTCCTGGTATGGAGAATTATTTCCTCTAGCACAGGTGCAGAAACCGTCAACTATAGTCTGTACAGTGTATTCATGGGCACATTTCACATTTGAGTCTCATCTTTTTTGATAAATTTTGATATCCTAATATTGCTTGTTTTTTCTGTCTTTGTGAAGCACGTGTTTGCTTGTAAAGTGCTACATAAATGAAATAAACTTGAAACTTGAAACTCATCTTTTCATGGTCACGACTTCCTCTGGAAACGGCCTTGACTCAAACTCAACTAAACTCAATTAAGGCAGTCTTGACTACACCTCTATTTCAAAATTAAACAATAAGATTATCCGCAAGTTGACTTGCTTTCTTGCGACTCAACTTGGTATGCCATATTGGGACTTGGAAGCTCTTATGAGACTTGAATGCTTTGCCTCGAGCCCTGACATGAAATATACATTCCCTTCCTTGAAACTGACGTGAGACAGGCACAAAGATATGAGTACTTGTGAAGCTTCAAGTTTGAGTCGGATGCACCAGCTGATCTGTATTCTCACAGGCAACTTCCCACTAGAAATGATATCTCTGTTATAAAGTTCTCAAAGATGCCATGGATGAATCATCTTCATTAAGAATGAATTACATTTTTGTTATCAACCGAACAATATTTCTTAGAAATTATTCATAAAGGGATCGTGTAATTTTGACAGCTATCGGCATCCCCCAAAACGGTAATGAATAATAATATGCTATTAATATTTTAAGGTCTCCTTGTCCTCATCAGAAATCAAAATTATGATATTAACAAGAAAATGAGCATCTGATTAATTTATGAAAATTATAAAAAGATCAGAGTTTTAGTTATAAGTCTTTTTGTCAAAATGAGAGTGTGGATTATTATGTACAGTATAGCGCCCCTCAAGCACTAGTCTTAGAGGTTACATACGGGACATATGAGATCAAAAATGTTCACTTGTAATGCATGCAATTATAATGATATCACTCAGATTAAAGAGGAGTGCCAATGAAATTAATGATTCTTCATATTTGTGAACATCACTGTTCTCCCAAAGCCAGAATCCTAAGGCCTCTGATCTTATGAAGATGTTAAATCTGGAGCTGCTCTAAAACTGGGGAAGATGTTAGAGACTGCTGCGAAAGCACCCTGGAGGATTTTCTTGGTATAAGGGTACATTTTCCAGTTTTCAACTGACAACATTCAGAGTAAATTACAACTGCAATATTAGCAGGAATTTGTAACAACATTACGACAGATTAAGGACTTTCTGTTGGTCCATAAATGTCTTTCATTCCCATTCATTCATCCCCTCTATTCAAGGATTCCATGTTGGTGTAATGTAAAGTATGCATTTATCAGTTATTTTATTCAGAATTATTGCATTATTATCATAGCATTGCCAACACTCACCTTGGCATTTTTTCAGTCAGAGAAAAAGATGGTTATGAGCATCTGGTATGTTTGTGCTTATATGGATCTACTGGCTAATCTTACTGCATGTCAGCCTGGAAAACTGACATGCTTGGCTAAACTTGGCTTTTCCAGCTTCAGCTGCTCTTGATATCTAATTAACTCATCCCTGACCCAGATGACCAGACTGAAATATTCACTGACAAAAAAAAAAAAAAAATCACCACCATGATTTACTTATATATTTATATATTTTTTTAAATCAACATAAGTGATTATTTTAACCTTTATTTGTTTAACAACATTGCTCATTCACTTCATTCACCCAGAGAACCAGCAACGCTCCTGTCACAAAACAACTTTTTTCACCTTGGCTACCTCAAAAGCCTCAATCCTATGGAATCGTATGTGTCATATTTACTGCACATCAAAATAACACGTTATGGCATCTGAATCTGTTATCATCACTCAGAAACGCATGTTCTCAATCAAGAAATAGGAGGAAGTCCCATGAGCTATTAGCGGTTTGATATCCATAGCGCCATATGCTGAGATTTCATCTCAGTGAGCTTCCTTCACACTTTTCAGCTTTTCGGGGAGGCTTTTTAGCTCTATAAAGTATATTACGACTCCAGCTCTTCCTGCAATAACAACAAGGCAGTGCTATGAATTTCTACAGCTCCGCGGAGGAACATTTGGGCTTTGTCCTAGAAATGTGTTAACAGCTCCAGAAGAATATCAATTAGATCCACAATCCATGCCTATAAAAAAAAAAAATGACACTGTTCACAGTGTTGTTCGCATTATCAGTCATACCTTCACAGGACTCTTTACGCCTGCTTTTCAGACATGCTTGCCGAGTTATTTTTGCTATTTTTATGTTTGTTTTGTTAGCTTAAAACAATCCCATGTGATCCTTTGCAACCCTTTTCCACCATTCAGCACCATGAGAACCGCTTACACTCCTCATGCAAATAGCTTCTGCCATTTCTTTCACCATTGTTCACAGGCACCATAACTCACTGTGTGGTTGCCATAGGAACAAATTATTATTTCTATCATTTTGGTGAACTTGGCAGCAATAACTTAGCATTAAGAGCTGCTGTCTCCTTGGTTTTGGGAAGGAATTCATTGATGCCAAATAATTCATTGCTGTCCAGTAATTGTTTGGCCATGCATACAGTGTACATGCTGTGTGTATGCGTGTGTGCTTCTGCAACTGGGATCTGAGATGTGACAGCCGTATGTGTTCAGATTATCAATGACAAATTATGATCTAAAATATGTTTTTGCAGCATTAACGTATTTACTCTCCCATCTGATTCATGATCCAATAGCACCACCACAGAAGCCACGCTGCCTTTATGCGAATCAATCCATCACTCCTGCAGGCAGTATTGATCTAATATTGAAAGATGCTGCTTTGCCATATTGCCTGCATTGACCAGGCTTACACGCGAGGCCCTGTCCGGCCGACACATTTTCACACTGACATCTATCTTATGAAGTGACCAGATCAAACAGCACTTGATGATACTTAACGTGGAGCAGAGCCCCCGGTCGGCGCTGGGAGTCGGCAAGGAGTCAATAGAGCGACGGGCGGATCTCAGAGGTCTTGTTTTCTCTCCGATTAAAACGTTTGCTCTGTGGTGACAGACGGACCTATTCTGAGCCCTCCTCAAACACGCCGCCAAGGGGCCTGCTGTCTGGATCTATGGTTTGCTCCATCTCTGCATGGACCTCTGTACTGTCTTAAGACTGCATAAATCCCGAAGGGGGCTCCCTCGGGGCCTTTCAAACAACAACAATGGCAGGGGTATAAATCTCCCTGTATGGACTCGGGCTTTTGATGGCCAGATCTGCGAGGGCTTATTTAGTTAACTGTTGCTTTAGGGCCCTTGCTGACGTTGGCTTCCTTAGTCAAACACGGGCGGTGTTTTCACGACAGGAATTGGCGTGACTGGTGGACACTGAATCATCCGTCCTGTCCGTCAAAATGGCCGCTGCCCAGAAAAGAGCTGGAAGAAAGACGAAACAATGTTGGGCTGCCAGATGAGGAGCCCTCTTTTATTTTTCGACAGGATGCTGTTTGTCCTCTGCATTAATCTGCTAGTCTCTTTGGCTCGTTGCTAATGTATGTCCTGCATTAGGGAGTTTATCAAAGTGTGCAGGACAGGCCTTTTGTATTCTTGCCAGAGCTGTGAAGCAATCTCGAGAGCAACGGGCATCCGCCCACTCTCAGGGTGATGCACTGGCCGTGTTGTGATGGCTAAAGAGAGAAGAAGGTGGCACTGACTTATGCATCTCTTGGCAGATGTCATGATTGTTTTGTCCTTATTATCCTTTTGCATCTGCCAGTTATTTATTTATTTTGCACGTTTCATAGTCCTCTGATTCTTTTATTTTTTGTTCTCACTGAACTTGTTTACCCCCCCCTACTCTGACCCTATTCCCCCTCAAAA
>OMLF01021793.1:0-10320 GCA_900302615.1 Holocentrus rufus | reverse complement strand
TATGAGATTACAAAGAATGAACGTAGCTTGCTGAAAACAGCCTATCTAGTTGCTGCAAAAAGACAGAGATAATGCTTTTCCTCCATGATAATACAGATTTTGGCACAGCAGTAGGAAAAATCCTTTACCGTACAGGAAAAGATGTGTTTTATGGTCAAACAGTAGCAACAGCAGGGTTTTTGTTTGTTTGTTTGTTTTGTTTTGAATGAATTCGAAACAGAAGAAGAACTGGGTAGTTAACATGCAATAGTCATCAAGGCTGAACAGATCAATATCATTATAATCAATATAAAATCAAAGGTCGTGTCACAGCCCCGCCCACACTGTTTGATTGACAGGTAATCTCTGGGAAGTGCAGTGCAGAAACACCACAGCGATGCGTGTTTGGGACCAACTTATAATAATAAGTGCATTTCTATAACAGTTATGCAAACTACAAAGCATATTATAATTGAAGTAATACACAATAAATGAATAGTATATAATACATACATCGACAAAGTTATAAGCAAAACAGTCAAATGACGTCCACCTACTTTAAATGGAAACAATATAACAGAACAATAATGACATATATGAGATTATAATTTTATTAATTAAAGTCCATAAAATGGGGGTTTCGTTTTGTTCTTTAGAGAAGTGACACATTCAATCTATACACAGTTGGATGAAGGACATATGAGGGGGGAAAACAACATCAACACCACCATAAAAAAAAAAGAACATTGCAGACCACCAGCCTGCTCCTCAGTGAAATGGAACATGAGGCGGTTGTCATGTAAGTGCTGCTGCTCTTACATACCTCCATCACTGATGAATCATGGAGGGAAAGTAATCAAGCAGGCAAAAAAAATCTCCCATCCTCATCATTCTGCATTTAGTTAAAAGCAAGCTTGGCCCACAGTTTTGTACAAGGACTAGGTCTGTTGTATCTGAAGAGGCTGAAACCCTACATTGGAGAGTATGCCTCAAGTATGTGGTGCACACTGAAGAGGCTCAGGGTAGAAAATAATAAACATCCTGGTGCTTAAAGCATGTGAGTCAGATACATTTAGCAAAATAAGGACAGGATGCGTTGTTAGAATGTCATCTCTCCATCATTTCATGGACCGCTATTCTGAGAATCCAGATTCCTACATTTATTTTTGCCTACATTTATTTTGACCGTACTTGTGTACCACTTTTATTTTCCCAACAACCATGTGCTGTATTCTAAATTGGCCAAGGTCTTGTAATGCATTTTACAGTGAGCTGAACATCTATGCAACATTGAAACAGTCTTTGTTGACTTGCAATTGATATGTCGTTAATATTGATTAATAATGTGCTGAAGAAATGAGCACATTAACACAAAAGTTCTAATCAGAATAACAACAGGTTTTCTTTTATCTTGCAGCTTTTATGTATAAATATTAATTTATAATTGGTGAATCAGTAGTGATGAAGAATTATAAATGAATAAATAAACAAATAAAAAACATTATTGTCAGCATCATCATCAATCTTCAGGTTACATAGCTGATTAGGTAGCAATAAGTCAACCACATATTGTTGTGGCCCTGTTATCACAGTATATGGGCATCACATCCTATAATGGTACCCATCAAATTGTTAAAATCTCATTTGCCACATTTTCTTGTTTGTGAGACATAACATGAACACAAAACAGGATTTTTGTTGTTGTGAGCAAAATAGGGAACAATCTAAAAGACTATTTTCCCACGATTGAAGTCTGCAAAGTAGGTCTTAGAGCATTTAGGATGCCTCTTGCTGTGACTGGCATCTCCAGTTTTTGTTTACATCTGCCAAAGTGATCCATGTACCCTTGTTTTGTATTCTGGCTGATGCTGTGATGAAGGAAGCCTCCTAATGGCATCACAGCACGTTGCAGTGAAAGTGATGTAGTTCTGATCATCGCTATTGGTAACTGTCATACATTTAGTCAAAATCATACATGCAGTTCCTTTAAAGTGGTTATCTGTGACAGTTTTTCCAAATTTGTCTCCATGCTTGGTGCTTAATTGCTGTGGTTTTTCTGCACCGCACATCCCAGAGATCACCTGTCAATCAAACAGTGTGGGCGGGGCAGTGACATCATCCTCTTTGAATTTTCCTTTAGTGAGTTTCTGCAGATGGACATCTTTTTTTTTTTGTGCTGTCATGGCGGCTCACTGCTCAGCTAACTATCCAGTTCTTCTGTTTATTCCAAACAACCCACTGTTGTTATTTCCACTGGAAAACTAGCTCATTATATAGAATGCCTCTGTGATAATTCTTTGCACTCGTGTTCTCTATTTGTGCAAATAGAAATTTCAGTGTTATGTTTGGGGGCGGGGGGGATGTGCACTGTCTCTTTATTGACTCTTTCATTGGTCCATTAGCATGTCTGTATTGTCATGTCATTGGGAAAGTGTGGAGGGATGGAGTGAGACAAGAACAGAGGGCAAGATGAGCCTTTTCCAAACAGTGGAGCTGATGAGGAGGGAGACCTCTAAGTGCTTTTTCAGTCAATCTCTCCCGCTCTTTTCATCTCTTCCTCCTTCTCATCTCTTCCTCTCTTCACCCCACTATGGGGAAGATGAAAGGAGAGGCGGCCCCGGCAGTGAACTTCACTAGACATGAAGATCATATTTTTTTGTGTGTCTTTTTATTGATTTTTATCCAGATTGCACAGAATCACTGTTTGTTGGTACCCACTTGAAAACTAGCCACCAGGAATATTTAGAAAATACAAAAAAGCACATTTGGTGGAGGCTGGGCGATGCATGCTGTAACTCGTGCCAGGTTTGCTATCAGTGAATAACAATGAAAGACAGTTGGTTGTGCAACATCTCTTCGTTGTCGTATTGTTTTTGATTGTGCTTTGTCTGAGGACTGGAAATGAGCATAAGGGGTGTCTGACAGACTTGAGTGGTGACTCAGCAGAACTCACCGTATGTTGAACGCTAAGAAACCCACTTGTTCTGCATCACAACAAGAAAACTTTGACTGGAACTACGATGTTGGAGAAATGAATAAATAATGCAACCAGGCCACATGACTGCTGTCATAAGCTCTGTTTGCACAGGAGTAACATAACCTGGAGACGTGTGGGGAATCGCAATAATTGCAGAGATCATCTGTGATTTTAACCTTGTGTGAATGCACTGTGTCTGTGATTGGTAATATAAAAAAATTCCAGCACAAATTACCTGACAGATTTTGACAAGGAGAGAAATCCCCTGATAATACTAATCATGTGCAAATGAAGTGATGACTAATTTCAGCCATAATTTGAGGTTGGTGTGCAATTACTTTTTTTTTTCTGCTTCTAGACATGCAATTTCTATCTTCTTCCTCTTATGAAAAATGGCAGAATTAGTGGAATCCGTAGAGGATGGTTGAGAATTCTGCGCAAACCTCATCTTGCAGACTTCATCTGCTGGACTACTGGACTACGGAAACTCAGTTGACCAAATTTCATTTTAGAGCACCATCAAGCCTAAAGGCAGATCCAAGGTGATGCATAAATTGGATTTGAAAATCATAATGGCAAAAAAGAGTTGCAAACAAAAGTGAAGTTGCAAAATGGGCTTTGTAACTGAAATATCCCTAAATGAATCAATATGGAATCAAATTGAAATTGGTAGAGGATCAAACTAGGACCTCGCAAATTGCAATCTAATCAAATCAAATTTGGAAATCATTGCCAATACCCTATGATTCAGGCAGTGATAAATAAAACTTGACATTACACATCTTTAACTGGAGAACTGATGATTTCAGTGAATTTCATTATCCAGCATGATTGAGTTTCTTGAAACAGAGGATGGGCGGCAATTCCTTAATTGCATAAGATCCCCACATAATATTAGCCCCATGAGAATCAGGCTATACTGAAGTGGCCTTTTGGAAACTGAGAAACGCTCATGTTTCAGCCACGCAAAGCAACCATTGTTTTTCCACGCCAAAAAGTGCAGACCTCCTAAAATTCTTCCTATTCGCATGGGCCACTGCCAATCACAATCTCTTTGCTGATTATTTTCCAAGGATTAGGGGTATTTTTCCGGTAGAATGTAATAGCCCCCGTATATTTTAACCTCCTTTTAATCAGTGGGGAAAAGGAACAATCACTTACATCACTGAGATCTGGAGCGCTGGTCTCCCCCCAAGCCAAAGTGTACCGCTTATTTATCCAGCGTCTCAGGCTCCCCTGGTTTATTTTATCTGACTGAGTGAAATTCCAGTATCAGCCCAAATTTCTATGGGGCGAAGGGCCTTGTCTGGCCCCCCTTCTGCCTTCGCAGATGTGGAGGAGTGGATTGAGGAGGTGGTGTGGGTGACCATCGAGGGGGTACAGCCTACCTACTGTGGTCTTAATAGTGGAAATGTTTCAGGCTCGGAGTAATTGGATCACTTACACGTTCGGTGACAGACGCGTGCCCAAACAGGCCAGGGGGTTTTAGTGAGAGACATTGCCGAGAGTGAGTGGGAGCTAAGTAATGAGTGTATGTGATATTAATAAGAAATAGAGCCTGTTTAAATGGTATTACAGGTTTATTGGCTTGCGTGTTTGTCTTAATGTATTTCATCAAGGTCATAATCCGGGGATATGACTGAGGGATTGGCTTAATCAGACTCAAATGCAAATGTGTATACATTTACATGCAGAGTAATGCACTTACGCACCCACACTCACGAGATATAAAGTGCAGTTATTCACTTGTGCACACGCTCTGCACACAATACAGTACAAAAAGAACATGCACTCTCACATGCACACATATCATTTGAAAGGGTATTACAGCTCTTAGATCTAAGGCTGGTTTGCCTATATTGATTGCATAGCAGTGAGGTTGATCAGGGGGCTCAGGTTGTTTGGGCATTCTGATTGGTATCAAAGCCCACAGGATCCCCACCACAAACACACACACACACACACAGCAGGGGGTGGAGGGCAGAAGCCTGAGATGAACAAAGCAAAACGTATCGGTATAATTAGCAATTCAACATCTCTTTAGTTCCCAAATACTGAAATCAAAGCACCTCACTGAATAGACAAAAACAAATGATAAATAATGACTGCTTTCCTCTCGCGTTGTCATATTTAATTTCCAAATAATTTCTTCGCGCCGATGAGGCGAGCAGTAATCGGCTCATTTTGCTTGTACGTGTTCATATGGAGTCCCCGGCTAATTTCTCCATCCTCCTTGTGTCAAATGCGGGTTGGTAACTCTTTGATCTGTATTAGTGAAGTGTTAAATCTGTTTGATCTCTTCGATCAGCCCCCAACCTCATGTCTAGACACCGAGGCCAGCGGGTGAGGAGCTCTGCAACTCTTTGTTTCTCTCCGTCTTTGGGTGTCTTGGCTCGAATGGAGCACTGAAGCACACAGAACAACAGGGAACAGAGAAAACAGACACCCAGAGTGTGCCTGATTGTACTGAAAAAAGGAATGGCAATGTACCTCAAGTACACATGCATACACACGCACGCACATACACACACATACAAGCTCTGTCTGTCTCTCACAGGCCATCAGAGTTAACAAGCAAACCATTAAAACCCATTTGGGAGGAAAAGAAAAAAAAAAACATCTGAAGAAATGATTGCATCACTCAGTCAATATGGAGACTTCATCTTTGGACATCAAAATCAGCCAAAATTAATCCTCCCTTCAACAAACCTGCTATTTGTTACTTTTCTGTAATAAATTTAATGGACACTAATAGGCCTAATGCATTAGACCAATAGTCACTGCTTAAGATACATGCAATTTGAACTAAATGGGTCGAAGTTAATGGATTTATTAATGCAAAACATCACTTATGAATTAGTGATTGTTTCAAGATTTCTAGACTTCATACTTGTATCAAGTTCTGCACACGGCAGCATTAAAGGAATACTCCAAAGTTCTGGGCAATATCCCCTTTTGCTGACTTACCTAGACTGAGCTGTTCGATACCATTGTCACCTTAATTAGGCTAGCTCTGCCAGCGTGAAAAAACTAACTCTGACACTGTCTTATATGCACAGTTTATCGTGTATTTGAAATACATGTGTTGGATTAAAAAAAAAAAGGGAGTTGTTTTAGGAGAAGTTTGATGAAGTTAGATGGTAGGAACTGATGAACATATGTGTTCACCGGTTATGGTTCAGCTTCAGAGATGCTGCAAGTTTTATTTCTTCACTTTGATGAGGCAAGATTAGCTGACTCCTGTAGACTTCAAGTCTTTATGCTAAGCTAACATGAAATGCTAACCATCGGAACTGAGCCAGTGGACGTACAGAGGTGAAAATGGTATCTCGTCTCGTCTCAGTCTGAGTAAGTCAGAAAAACGGGATATTGCCCAAAACATTGGAGTATTCCTTTAAGAAATTAGTCCAGTTTTCACATTATCAGTTAAAAGCTGGCAGTCAGATTTTCCTGTTGCTTTCTAGGGGCATAACTATTCTGCAACCATGTCCCTGAGATGGTAATAGTTTAGCAGAAAGCCCTCATATTATTCAAGAGTGGCTGCATTGAATGGTGAAATCTTGGTAGAAAAAAAAAAATTGGTACAATGTCAAACAACAAAGCACGACTTAGCTAAAAGTCAATTAATTAACAAATGCTCAGTGAATGAACAAAAAACTGCATGAAGCAGATTACAGAATATCACCCATATTGTGTTGGCAACGCTAAGCCACAGTGTCAGTCAGCTTTGCATAAATCCCAGTGCTCTGTGTCAGAAGCCCCTTTATTGAACAGGAATATTTGATCATAACTAGCTTCACAAATCTCACAAGATATTACAGTATGCATACGCAAATTAAAAGCAGACTTTTGACCACAAGGTCACCAGTTTGAACCCCCAGACTGTGCCAGCGGGAGTTGCCAGTGGAAACCAGTTGAAGACTGGTTATATTGGTTATACCTGGCAGCTGCCAGGTGAGAATGGTTCTTGCTCTGCGACTGTGAGTGTTGGTGGAAAAGAGCATGTGGTCAACTTAATTTTAATTAATTAATTTTAGTTTTAATTAGTTTGTTTATTTTTTACATTTACTATACTTTGTTGTCTCAAATGCAACCTTAAAGGGGAAATATACATAAATGAGGGTATATTGAAGTAAGGACTGTTTAGACTTAACTGAAAAAAATTGGAATAAGCACATCATTTTTCAGTCAGTCAAGTCAACAATGAGAACGGTGTAGACTCAACCTTAAAATTTCATGTTTCTTTCATTCTTTTTTTGTTTTTTGTTTTTGTCAGTTGAGTCTAAATGGTATTGACTTCAATGCAATTTTACATAGTGCACCTATAATAATGTGAAATATAGCTTGAAAATAAAGGCTGTCCTGGTTAACAATGATATAGAAAGACATGAATGTGACAATAAAGTCTGAGGGTTTTATTTCCTGGTGGAAACTCCCAGTGGGTCTCAGGTAAGCAGCAGTAAGCAGAGTAAAACATGTTGCAGCTCTGATACAGTGTGTGCAAGAACGAATGGCAGCAAATGGATTCTTCTGAAGGGAAAAACACGAGGCCTGATATCTCCAACAACACTGGATGTGTGCAGACAGACAGAAGTGTTAGTATTTCCAAATAAGCCTTGCAAGGTAGTCGTCAAATTGCAACTGATTCCTCCTGGCTGAAAAAGCCATAGTCATATCTGTCCCTGCTCAGGTACACCTTCTAAACGAACCAACCTCATTTCGACCACTTGGGATGATCATCCGTCGCTTTTTGAGGTGGACTTTTTTCACAGCAGTTTTTGAACTTTGAAAGGGGTGAGGATGTCAATGGAGGAGGCCTTTTGCCATATTCTGTGAAAAACAGCACGTCCTTTCAGGCCAGGGTAAGAAGTACACAGGGGGAGGAAAAACAAAGTGTCAAACAGCAGAAGAGCGCCGACTGAATACTTTATAAGACTCAGAGAAAGAGCAGCAGCAGGTTCCCACCGCCATAGTAACAACTGTGAAAAATGCAATTCCCCCTTCCTTTCTCCGTCCTGAGTGTCAAGGATTATGGCCCGAGAGGCGCACCCGGCTACCCGCTGTCCCTCCGCGGCTCTCTCACCAGCCCAAATATACAGGACCCATTCAGAGGGTGGCCATTCTGAACGCCTGACTTATGCCCACGCTGCCATTTTAGTGACATCTGCACAGCATCCAGCAATCCGCTTTAAACTCCCATCCCATTTCTCTCCTCCCTCTCTCATCTTTTTTTCTTTTCCCCCCTCTTTGTCTCTTTTATTAAATCTAATCGGGATGACATCTCTCACCTTTTTCATCCTTCCCTTGTGGTAAATTCTCTTCTCCGGTATTGCCGGCTGGTAGGGGAGAGGCCGTTAAGAACCCAAATAGTGGCATCGGCCGTGGGGAGCGGAACGAGGTCGACCGGTGTGTTTACATTAGTGTGGTGCCTCCTCCCTACTGGGGCATTGATGTGGCATTACGGGCCTGGAGCTGGAGAGGCGCAGAGTGGTGGAGAGAAGAGGGGAAGGCTAAAAAAGATGGGTTTTCAGAGTACTTACCGGACCCCAGGGTCCATGGGAGTGCAGCCCGTCCCCCTCTGTGCCTTTTTCTACCTCACACCTAATAGGAGTGGATAAGAGCACATGCTGTTTGTACTGAGGAATAAAAAGAGATTAAAGTTGTGGGTGTGCGTTCACATACAGCGTGTGTGTCTATCTCAGTTTGGGTGTGTTATTATAATTCCTGACTTTGCCGACAACAGCGCCCCTAGTGGCCATTCCCACAGCTGAAGGCCACAGAGAATCAGTATGGATTTTTCCATTGAAACTGCTTCCGCAGAGCTGTCTTTCCCGTGATGCCAATACCACTGGGTGAAAGTGACGTGTCCCAGTTACCCCAGTTAGAATGTCCTGGTCTGTATTCGCGGGCTGATTGACAAGCTCCAGACGAGACAGGCCCACGAGGCCACCGAGGGACTTTGATCATTTTCCATCACGCAGACATTTGTTGGAGCGGTAAAACTCGTTTGATTTAGTCCTGCCATTTTTGCAGTTTTGCTTCCTTTAATTGTGCTCATCAAAAGCCAGAACAACAAAAAAAGGATGAATACAGGACAAAAATAAAAAAAAAAATCACAGCAGTTTACTCAGTAGAGCGTGTTTAAATGGTAGGTAAAATATGGCATCTCTTTGCACGTGCAGAAAGGTTTTTCTATTCAAGACATGGCTGGATACAAAAAAAATAAATAAATTAAAATAAAATAATCCCATTTTAGTGTTTTCTGAACCGTTTAAAAGGATGCAAGAGCAAGGTTTCACTGTATTAAGTATTAATATCTGGTCTGTTGTGATGCTCCATCTGTGGTCCTACTGGCAGGGCTCAGAGATCTGGAATAAAAGAAACAGATGGAAAAATATACAACTCTGGCACGAAAAAGCATTTGGCCTGTAGTGAACAGCACGTGTAGTACAAATGGATGGTACATGGATGTAATATCTGAGCATTTTGTGCTATATAAGTTCCCCTGAAAGCTGCCAAAAGCACTTGGTTTCTATGGAGTAAATAATGTGTGTGGGAATAAAAGCTGGCTAAAAATACACTCGTAGAAATGCCTAAAAGAATCATTCCATTTGTCCAATTGAACTGTTTCATTATTGATATTGGCTAAAATGTAACCAGAGGAAATAATGGATGCAGCAGGGACATATTAGGTCACCGCAGCTACAAAATGGTCCTCATATAGAGGCATGATTCTATCTCTTGTACTTTTTAGTCATGAAAAAAAGTCTTTATGCTGGCGCTGATGTCGGGGTCTCTTAGTACCCCTTGGGAACTGGGACAAGAGTATAAGACCTTGTAGAGCACAAGGACTTCTTGTTGGAGAAAGACCTCATGTAAGTTACAATAAAACCTGTACATAACATTTACATTTGTCCCATTTATGGGAAGTGAATGTCTCCCTTTTTAAAGGTCTGCTATAAAATCTCCATCGCCAAAATCTCTGAGATACAATCCAGAACTTGGTTGTCAAATTTTGGGTACTTACAGCAGATAATAGCTGCTATTTGAGAGAGCTTGTTTCTCAAAAATGTCAACTTTTCTGGAAATAAGAAAATCTGTGTGTGTGTGTGTGTGTGTGTGTGTGTGTGTGTGTCAGTCTTGAAATTATTGCAATGATTCTTTTAGTTTATTTAAAATTTCCACCTACAGGCTTTATTGGCCAAATGCAACACATACAAGGAATTTGGCTTTAGTTTAATACTGTAGCATTTATACAACACTTACACAACACTAACATACAATTGGAGTTAGTGTATGAGGTTTTCATCTAACAGCAACAATATACTAAATATTTCTTAAAATTTTAATAATGCTAGTCTATT
>OMLF01021785.1:0-10751 GCA_900302615.1 Holocentrus rufus | reverse complement strand
GATCACCTCCTTGACCCTGGGAGGCAGAGCTAACCAATGACATCAGGACTGCTCCTCCTCTGCTGATGAGTTTTACATAACATCTAAAGAATCCAAACCTGATGAAGACGAGGAATGACAACGTTCTTGGAAGATAAACAGGAAGTCCAAGGATTCACTAAGAATGAGGAAGGGCAGCGAAGGAAACGCTCAGGCAAACTAACTCAAACTAACTCAAACTGACAGACTAAACACAATATGAAACATGCACACACACACACACATACACACACACACACACACACACACACACACACACTGAAACACCCCAGGCTGACACTAACAGGACCTGCTTTGCTGTTGCTGCTGATAAAAATTAAGTAAATATAAGTTAAAGATAAAGTTAGCATGTCCAAAGAGAAAAATGTGTTCCTCTGTATTATCGTTATGTGAAAGAGGTCAAAGGTCACCTTCAGGAAACACACACACACACACACACACACTGGGAAGCCGCACATTCATAGCTTTTCTCATAACTGACAGATAAATGTTAAACTTATTTATCTCAAACGTCAGCTGTTTTTGAATGAAGATTTTATTAAAATATGAAATCAACACTTGGGTTAGGGTTAAGTCTCATGTGTACATGTGCTTTGGATAAAAACATCTGCTAAGTGCCAAATTGTAAATTGTAATTGAAAATGCTACATACAACAACACTTTAATTTTTCAAATAATATTCTTTTTAAAGAAATACAGCCAACAGCCTGTTAATATAAATATGTACTGAAATGCAAACATCATTAAGTTAAATATATTTGAAGTTAAATATATTAGTTTTCAGCATTGAACCAGCCTGGTTTCCGTTTGACCCTGAACATCAAACCTTTTTTGTAATAACCTCACAGAAATAATAAATTATAAATAACATAAGCAGCATGTTTTAAAGCTCGGAGGTGAGTGAGCGGTGAACGTCGTAGCAGAGGAAGCTGATGAGCCTGGGAGGCAGCGGCAGACGGCGGACATGTTTGAGCCTGTTGATCCCGAGCTGCTGTCTGATGTTCAGCCTGCAGAGCTGCAGGAGAGGACGAGGAGGAGCTGAGGAGGGAGGAGGGGAGGCTTATTTCAAACACACACAACAGTAACAAAATGAATCAACAAACACATCGATAGTTTTTCAGTCTTCATTAACAGCTTCACTGTTTCCTCATACTCCAATACTCCAATAGCAGCCTTGGTGTAGTTTTCAATTTTTCCCTATCTCGCCTCCAACCTCTTCAGATAACAGTCCAGAATATGTCCTGAGCTCCACCCGCCTGCTAACCCAAACGCTGCTCTTTAAGCAACTCTGCAATTTGTAATACATAAGTGCTTTTTATTTTGTCTTTTATTGTGTTCCTTAACATGTTGTTTTATGTTTGTTTTACTCTGGGAAGTGTCTTCGGGTTTTTTGAAAAGTACTAAAATGTATTATTATTCTGATGATTATCAGTACTCCGTCAGCACTTCCTCACCTGCCTTCAGCTGGACGTCGGCCCAGTCGCTGTAGCTGTCCAGATGCTCCAGCAGGCCGGAGCAGAGTCGGACGTTGCCGACGTAGTCCAGCAGCACAGAGATGATGGGACCGGCCCACTGGGAGGTCGAGGGGCTGGAAATCGCCTCACAAAACTACAGACAGAAAACACTGCTGCTCTATGTGACGGATCTACATTCTGCAGATTAAACTGGACTGGGCTAACAAACAGTATTAACAGAAAAATTAATCCATTATAGTTTTGATAACAGATGCTGAGGTTTGCTTATTTTTCAGTTTCTTGTCCTTTTGCTAGCTGGTCAGAATAAAGATCTGATTTGTCTTCTGGTAACGTCTGATGGGCATTTATCATTATATTTGACATATAGACAAAATGATATTGAATAACCAAAAATGCTGCTGCTCTCTCTGTCTATGGTCTCCTGTAAGCCATACCACCAAATATATTTTACAGCTAGAAGGATATCAAGTGTTTCCTTTGACTCAGTTGCATGCGGACTGAAGTACAGTTACAGGCCGTGTGCAGACTGACCTGAATGCAGTGCTGAGGTGAGGTGTTTGTGCTGTAACGCAGCTGCTCACTGCGCCGTGTCGGCGTGGCGGCACAGTGCGGGTGGTTTCCATACACACAGTGGAAACAGGAAGCAGCGTCACAGCCATGATCCAGCAGCAGCTTCAGCATGGGGAGGTAATCCAGACTAAGCAGCAGTGCTGAGGGGAAGGATGAGGGCTGGGTGGAGATCTGGGCATTCACGTCGGCTCCGTAGCTGAGCAGTAACATCGCCATCTCCATGCAGCCACGCCTCACCGCCACTAGCAACGGGTTGAAGAAGTCCAGGTTGGGGCTGGCTCCGGCCTCCAGCAGCAACTCGACAGCCTCCAGGTTCCTGTTGTAGACGGAGAAGTAGAGTGCCGTGCTGCGGCGGTCCTCATACATCTTGGATCGGTCCTCTGACAGTTTGGCGTTGACATCGAAGCCTGCTTCGATCAGCAGCTCCAGGATCTCATCCCTGTTTCTCTCTGCTGCGATGTGCAGAGGGCTGATGCCGCTGCGCCGCACTCGGGCCTTACTGGTGAGAGGAAGCAGCATGGAGACGATGCTGCAAACAACAGCAGAGTATGAAGAACAGATTTCTGCTGCAAAACATGCCACAGTGAGGAAGGGAAAAAAAAATAAAATCACAGACATGCGAGATCTTCCCACCATGTGTGTCCTTTCTGAACAGCAACATGAAGAGGCAGCAGGTCCGACCTGGTGGTTCGGTTTGCATCAGCTTTGTGCGACAGCAGCATCTCCACAGTGGAAACATGGCCATTCTTACAGGCTTCATACAGCGGCGTGGCACCGTCCGCTGCCTGCCCATTTATATCTGCACCTGAAACAGCCAGAACATTCAGAAACACCTGATCTGCTGTCAGCAGATCCAAACCAATCAGAGCAAAACTGACCTTTCCTGATGAGAAAGTTCAGGATGTCGACGGCTCCATTCTGCACTGCGGTAAAGAAGGGCTGGATGCCGTAGATGTTTTTTGCCGTCAGATTGGCTCCGGCCTGCAGCAACATGCTGCACATCTTCAAACGTCCGTGTCTGGCAGCTTCGTGAAGCGCCGTCATGCCCTGACTGCAAGATCTGTTGACCGACGCCCCGAACTTCAGCAGGAGCTCCACGCTGCGCTCGTCTGGCTTATCACATGCTGCAACACCACAGGACAACATCATCTGATGTCAGCTGATGTCACCTGACGTCAGGTGACATCAGCTGACTCTCGGTCACCTGCAGTCTGAAGTCTGTTGGGCAGATGGAGCCTCCAGCCCATCTGTAAGCAGGAGGGTGCAAAAACTTCTGAATCTATTTACATGAAACGTAGTACGAAAGTCAGCTGTGGGCCAGTGAGAAACTGATTATTTTCAGGCCAATCCGCCTCAAGGGGTCGTGACAGTGGGCGGGGCCTAGCACAAACAGGGCTGTAGCCTCCAGCTGTAAAACAGACTGAACAGCTTCCGTCACTGTTTCAAGGTCGTGAGCTCCCAAAACCAAGACCAGAACAATTTCCTAAAGCATCATGTCTTCCGAGATATTAAACTGTACACAATATATAGTGTGTTTATTTTCTGTATTTACTACATTCTGAGTTTATATACTGAATATGCTGTAGAGAAGTAATACAAATAGGAAGAAGATGAATGTCTCCTTTCTGATTTCCTGACAAACAGGAGGATCTCAAGTCAGAAACATCAGCAATGTCAACTTCTGCTGTTTTTAAGTTTGTTCAGTCCTGATGTTTGTACTGAAATAAAACAATGTTAAAAAAACTTGTGTTCATAAAACTCTGCTTTGTCTGCAGGTGTCTCCTTGGTCTGCACACCTTTGAACAGAGGAGTGTCTCCATCCTTGTCGGCGATGTTGGGGTCGGCTCCTCGCTCCAGGAGATACTCCACACAGGAAGTTTTCTGGCGAGCGGCGGCAAGCAGCAAGGCGGTCTGACCCTTCGGACTGCATTTGTTCACCAGGTCAGGATGAGCTGAGGAGAAACCACACACACACGCACACACACACAGTCCAGCCTTACATTGAGACACACAGTAGTGTTTAAACCTTTCTGTTTTACTGCAGTCTCAGTAAAAGTCCTGTATAGAAATGTTCTTCAGTGTGTGAGACTGAGATTTAAAATGTAGTGGCAGTAAAGTTGGTGAGTGAGTTTTTCGACAAGAGAGCAGCGCTCCATGTGATCTTTTCTGGTGGATGAGGTTCAGATGAATCTCTGTAGGATTCGGTCTCACCTCTGATGAGGATGCGCAGACACTGCAGCTGTCCGTAATAAGCGGCTTCATGCAGAGCGATCCAGCCTTCATCACTGGGCTCCATCAGGCTGCTGCATTTCCTCCTCACCAGCATCATCAGAGCTTCTGCGTCTCCGTTTATGATCACCGACTGCAGAGGAGTGAAGTTGCTGATGGAAAAATAGAATAAAAAAACTGCTGAGGCAGCAAACATTAGAGCCAAGAAGACACCACCTGACACACTCAATGAAACAACTTTATCTGGTTATTTGTTTTATATTTTAATCCAGGAAACAAGACTGGAGAGAGACATCAAAATGTGCAATCTGAGGTTAAATATGATGAAGTGACAGCTCTGACTGACTTACTTTTTGAGAGCTGTGTACAGAAATCGAGGGGGGCCGACGGGCGGCTGTGCGGGGGCGGGGCTAGCTGGGGGTAGCTGTGGATTGGCTGGAGGAACAGGGAGTCCCGGTCTGTGATTTGAGTTTTGATGCGTCACAGCAGAAGAAACGCCAACTTTATCAGTCAAACTTCGCTGGATGGCGAGCTGCAGCAGCTCAGCGTCCGACAGGTGACTGAACTGACTGTAGTCATCCAGATCCATGATGCTGCAGTACTGAAAGACATGACATCATCACATCATTCTGTTACATCATTAAATCATTACTGTTATGCCATTACATCACAGTTACATTATCATATCACATTGTGACACTATCACATCATCACTGTTACATCATCACATTATCACTATTATATCATCACACTGTTACATTATTACATCATCACTGTTACACAATCACATCACTAGCCATGCTCTAGGCTACAGCATCATCACTGTTACATCACCAGATCACAGTTACATCACATCATCAGTTATATCATATCACACTTACATTATCACATCACACTGTTACATCATCACATCACACTGTTACATCATCACGCCATCACTGTTACATCATCACATCGCAATGACATTATCACATCATCGTTACATCATATCACTCTGTTACATCATCACATCATCACTGTTATATCATGTCATACTGTTACATTATCACAGTACACTGTTACATCATCCCCTCATCACTGTTGCATTATCACATCCTAACTGTCATATTACCACATCACTGTTACATCATCACATCAGACACCATTGACTACAGGCTGATACTGTGATCCATGCACAGAGTGATACTTACTGTAACGTGGCTTTAAATCAGTTCATTTGGACTTGACCTGCTGTGTTTTTCTGAACTCATGTCTAAGATCAGAGCCTGCTCCCAAACATCAGATCTAAACTATACATCAGATGTAAATATCATTTTTAAATTAAATATCAGATCTAAACTGGACATCAGATCATTTCTGAACCTGCAGCTGGTCTGATGATGTATGATGGTGTTTCCACAACAGGGATGTTGGATGGAAACATGCAGATAAAGTGCTGAAGTTATTTTTCACTCTAAGATCTGATCCCAGTTCAGTTTGGATGACATTTCTAATGTGGCTGAACATTAAAAACATGAATATAAAAGCAGAAAATAGTTTGTTTCCACAAACAATGATCAGGGTTCAGCCTGAGTTGATAAAGGTGTATTACACTAATCTGCCTGCCTCCCTAGTGGCTGAGAGTTTGAAAACTCTTCTAAGACATAAACACTGACCACACTGTTCAGTCCTACCTCTGAAACCGTCCAATCAGGATGCAGCGAGGAAGCAGCGAACCTCTTTAGGTTTTATCAGGAGAGCGTCTCGGAGCTCCGTGTGTTTCTGAAGCAGCAGTGAGTGTGTATGTATAAATAATCCAGGTCAATCTGACTCGGATGGCCCAGTTTAGATGTGACTGATGATCTCATGAAATGAGAGGGAAGCTCCTTCATGACACAAAACACCCGGCGAGGCTGAAGGTCAACCTGCTCCGAGGCTCCGAGCCAACACGACCAACTCTATATTCTTCTTCTGTTAACCTGCATACAAACTGAAGTTTGGTCACATTTACATCATTTTCACTTTATTTTACACTGGCTTTATTTTAGGCCAAACACAGAGAATCTGATCTGATCAGCAGAAATCCTCAGAACTCATCAGCTGTCATGAAATTCAAGAATAATGTCAAATACCATTTTAGAAATACGTAAGAAAAAGCATTTTAAGATGCACCACAAAAGTTAAAACCGTGTCCTTGTCTCTTAAGTCCATGAAATTTGCTGCACATGCTTTGGCACAAATATCAGCCCAGTCAGCCTGTTTGACAAATGTGAACTGGTTTGAACTGGTTTGAACTGGTTTGAACTGATTTGAACTCTCCAGCTTTGATTTTTGTTTGAAAGATTCACACCGAAACTTCTGATGTCTTTTGTGTTTTCCTCTTCCTGTCAGGACACGCGACAATATTCAAACATTATGTCTGCAAACTTAAAATCATAACGCCATTTCATCATCATCACATTTCATCATTTCCATGCGGGCTGGCTGCTGTGGCTGTTTACCACAGCGCAGTAAAGCGGTTTGAGCCAAACTGCCGCAGCTGTCCACAGATCAAATATCAGCTCAAGTCTCTTCAGCTGAGGCCCAACGGCCTCGAGAAAACACTCACAGTATTTTTAGCTCTGTTGTCTGGCTGAACCTACTTCTGACCTGAGACAAACAAGCAGGACCTTCCCTCCTGCTGCGGCCACAGGGGGGCGCTGTCCGCAGCCGGCCGCTCTCCTCAGCCTCGATGGAGTCAGATCTCACACTCAAACAAAATGGTGTTTTCTGTAATTTGTAATAAAATCACAAAATGCTGACCTAGAGAGAGAGACCCAACATTCCCCCATGAGCACTTGACCACAGTGATGAGGAAAAACTCCCCTTTAACGAGAAGGGGGCACAGAGGCAGCAGGAGGCCTGCAACCACAAACCCAGACTCCATCGCTCCGGAGGCAGAAAAACCTGCAGAAAGAGAGAGAGAGAAAGAGAGAGGACAGAGACAAGAGAGCACAAAACTACGAGAGAGAAAAGATGCTGAGTTAGTAACATGAATTAATGGGGTATGAATGCATACAGGTGGAGGAGAGGAGAGGAGGAGAGAGGTGTTCAGTGCATCATGGGAAGTCCCCCTGCAGTCTAGGCCTATAGCAGCATAACTAAGGGCCGGTCCAAGGCAGACCTGCCCTAACTGTAAGCTTTATCAAAACACACACACACACACACACACACACACACACACCAAGCCAATAAAAGATTTCTCTTTTCCAGCAGAAGTGGACTGAACAGATTAATAAATAGTTTTAATGTAAAGATTCACGGCAGCTGCAGCTCCGTTCAGCAGAGGGCAACAAGAAAGGGTGCTGCATGGTGCTGTATGGGTGCTGTATGGTGTGGGTGCTGTCGTACTGTATGGGTGCTGATAGGCTGTAGACTTTTCCAATGACAACTTTCAGAAAACATGCACCACTAACATTAAACACACGATATATATGTACATTTCCCTTCACTTCGTGTCTGCCGGTTGAACTCTCCGATCTTTGTTTTATTACCTTGCAAAATGTCTAGCTTTATCGTCATCGACATTTTCCCAACTTGTCATTTGATTGTGTGTTTGTTTTTACGCCCAGCATTCCAGTTGGGTGGAGTTTTCCGTTTCAATGCATTGTGATTGTGCCAAAGATGTAAACACCGCCTCGCCGGCAAACACTGATATAAAAAACGAACGGAACAACTTGTTAAGGCTCCCAAACGTCGTAAAACAACCATAGAGGTCTCTGTGGAGGTGTTGGTTAGATTAAATATCAACAGAAACCCACTGATTTATAATAAAACACGTGAAGTACATGATAGATCCGTGTCTTTCGGTGGACTTTGTCGATGAGGCTGATACAGCGAGCCGTTGCCATGGAAACCAGTTTAGTTGCTGCAGTGCGGGGTGTTAGCCAGCAGCTAGCCCCTAACTACCATTAGCCCAGTTAGCTGTGTTTAGCCTCCAGTATGCGCTGCTAGCTTCAGCGTGGGACCAGCAGCAGCGCAGTAAACTGCCTGTTTTTAAATCACCGAACTAGAAACGACAAGAGGAACTTCGGCTGCCTGGTTCACGAACGTCACGCCATTCAAAAATCTGCCACTTTAATGTTTCCTTGCGTTTCGGCTATCTGAGGCACCGTGTGAACCAGCAGTTAAAACCGTGTTCGGATCAGTGGGATATTCTGGGACTTTCGGCATAAAAGCATTTCACGAAGACGCTCTTTATTTAAACAGCTCTTCGTTTAAATTAATCCTCAACTTTCACAAGGCTCACACCGCTGGGTTCCGCCCACCGCCGTGTAACGTTATTCTGTTGGGAGAAGACTGCTGGAATAACAGGTGAACCAGCTCTAAAACATGGAGGTTTTATTGAAATGAGTGCAGTTTGGTGTGTTGGATGTCGCCGAACCAAAGTGGGTCGCATTAACTCGTAAAAGATATCGCTTCAGGCTGTAACAGGTTTGTGACTTTGCCGATAAGCGGAGCAACATCTTTAACGTGTACGAGTTTTGAACGGACCCTGGTGTGACGTTTCCTCCGTACAACAGAACGGAGCGCATCGCGGCCAGGATCGCCTTGGAAACCGTTCAGCTGATAGTAGCTAGCGGTTCGCCCCCTCCCAGCCTTCAGACATTATTTCTGTGTTTCTGTGGAGGATGACTGGGATCTCCTGCCTGCTTTCCCAGTAACAACTGGGACTTGACAGATGTTCTTCAGCAAAATGACTCTGAACCAGTCCGGTTTGTTTGGACAGGTGGAAGATCTGCAGGATTCAGCGTTCATCGAAAGACCCATTCGTAGGAGCCTCAAGGTATTTCATCAAATATTCTTTTATTTTCTTTCTTTATTCTTTTTGTTTGTTTGTTTTGCCAGGTAATGAATTCAGAAAACATTTGAAAGTACGCCGCTTATACCGGAACTGTGTCACGTTCATTTTAAGGTGAGATGCATGTAGTGCGGCATAAGAAACACGGAGCTTGAAATAATTTGATATGTCATATTTAACATGTAACACACGGCCTGGAGTATAATGAGTTGGCAGCGGTGTGAGGAACATCCCGGCCGGCCTCGGTGCAGCCTGCCGGGCAGAGGCAGAGAGGGAGACCCGCTGATGTCCGGCATGACGCAGTTTGTCACTGCAGACAGACAGAGGGTTTCCACTGCAAACCAGACCGAGCTGGTCCTGGATCTGGACCAGAACCTCACAGAGAGGAACCCAGAAAGAACCCCCTTCACCCACGAAGGAAGCCCCCTCCACCCCAAATGGAGGTGTGTGGGGTGGCCTCTTTCATGAGAGAAGCCCCAACGTCACGACTACGCACACACACACCCCCTCTCCTCCCACACACATACACACACACACACACACACACAGACACACATGCAGGAGGAGGAGGAGGTGCAGCTGAGTCATTTCTCAGCCTTTCTGCTGAATCTTGTCGAGTTTGCTCACCTCTGCTCACCCCGACCAATGCTAATGTGACTGGCTGGGACGCAACGCATCACTGCACCTGTGTGCGTGTGCGTGTGTGTGTGTGTGTGTGTGTGTGTGTGGCACTGCAGCTTCTCTGTCTCAGTGAGTTTTGTTCTTCCTGTCAGACACCGGAGGAGATCGACCAGCTGACAGTCGATGAAGATCTGAACGACATCGAGAGAGCTGTCTACCTGCTCAGGTAAGTGTGTGTGTGTGTCGCAGGAGGGGGGTTAGAATCATACTTGAACAAATACATTCACAGTGGTGAGATTACATTATAATGTTAATAGCCACATGCCTACATGCCTTTGTATCATAATTTTAAGTCAAATGAATCCTTCCCTCATTTTGCTGAGGATCCAAAGAAGCCCCTCAGGGGCCTGAGACAGGGAGATGGGCAGATGAGCTGGTCTGATGATGTCAGGATGATTTCGGCATGATGTCAGGATGATGTCGGTGTCATGTCAGGATGATGTTGGCATGATGTCAGGATGATGTCAGGATGATGTCGGCATGATGTCAGGATGATGTCGGCATTATGTCAGGATGATGTTGGCACGGTGTCTGGATGATGTCAGAATGATGTTGGCATGATGTCAGGATGATGTCGGCATGATGTAAGGATGATGTCGGCATGGTGTCAGGATGATGTCGGCACAATGTCAGGATGATGTCAGCAGATGTAAGGATGATGTCAGGATGATGTCGGCACGATGTCAGGATGATGTCGGCATGATGTCAGGATGATGTCGGCATGATGTAAGGATGATGTCAGGATGATGTCATCATGATGTCAGGATGATGTCGGCACGATGTCAGGATGATGTCGGCATGATGTCAGGATGATGTCGGCATGATGTAAGGATGATGTCAGGATGATGTCATCATGATGTCAGGATGATGTCGGCACGATGTCAGGATGATGTCGGTGCGATGTCAGGATGATGTCGGCATGATGTAAGGATGATGTC
>OMLF01021784.1:27830-48784 GCA_900302615.1 Holocentrus rufus | reverse complement strand
GTTACATAAGACACTTGCATAGAGTTTAGAGTAAATACATTCTTACTCACATCTGTCAACACAGCTTAATAACCTGACATTTTGGCAGTGATGCTTCTCCAGCTAATTCCCAGCTACTCCTTGTTTAGTCTTCTGTTCATAAAGATAAGATTATAAAGCATATTTTTGCATTGGCCTTTATCAAAGAATTTATTTCTGAGCACATGGGAACATGAGAAATCAAGGCCTGTGTGACAAAGAAAACAGAATGCAGTCATGCCAAAAACTGATGAAGATGAATAAATAAAAGGCAGCATTTGGTGAAAGTGGAAACAAGGTTCTGGGAGGAAGCGGTGGCAGCCTGTGCAAAACTATTCTTCTCTAGTTCTGTTTTGGATCTACCCAGCACGGGCTCACACAGCAGTGGGCCTGGTAGCTTGCGTCTACAGACAACCACAGAGCCTGAGTTTTTTTTTTTTTCTACAGTGTATGCATCTGTGGTCAGAGAGGAACCTCCATCATATTAGCAGTAGATGATATGATTGGCCAATATCCAACTTGCAATAAAAGGCCAGTATTAGTTCAATACATTTGCAGAATGTTGTATCAGTCCACACCTCGTTTGGAGACGTTGGGGACCAATAACCCTCGCAACTGAAAGAATATTTCAAAGAATGCGTGGTATCATGTTACGAGGAACTATATTACATAGTTATCAAGGCATGATGCACACAAACACACACACACACACACACACACACACACACACACACAAACTCGTGCACCTCTTGGACCTCCAGGCTGATATGAACCGCCTGGAATCAGAGAGGATGTTTAGACGCCGTCCCTGCACCCCAAACCCTTCAGGGGAGGTTTGGCCATTCGGGAGCCTCGCTGACCTTTAACCTCACACACAGGGGCTGTGAAAACATGGACACTCATACATTTAAACAAGACGGAGAGTGAGAGATTGAAAGAGAGAGACGAGAAGAGAGGGAAACTGACACTGAGGAGAAGAGAAGGACACAGAGAGAGAGAGAGAGAGAGAGAGAGCAAGACAGGAAGGCAGAACGTGGTCTTCGGTAAGTGTTAAGGATAATAAAGAAGGGCTTAAGAGGATTTAGGGACTGTTGCTGGATGACAGCAGGACAAATGAGATGTCCTTTCTAACAGCAGCACTTGACTGAGCCCAGCTGAGTCAACAACATCACCACGGGAAACCTGAATACCTGGGAGAGGAGAAGGGCAAGGAGTTTGTTGTTTGGAAAAGAGAGTGTGAAAATTCCTCCTCCTCCTCATAGATAATCCTGGTCCATTTAGTGTTTTATATACTATTAGGAATGAATTATTGTGCAAGACAGTAAAAGGCATTAACGGCATGTATCATCCTTATCTATAGTACATGCACATAAATTTCACTGAGTAGGGGAATAAATTTGACATATTTTTTCCTTGAGAAATCATACAGTTGTCTCATGTAGTCCAGCCTGCATGCAGCATTCAGATCTACCAGGTGGCTGTGATGTTTTCCATATGGGAGCTTCATATAGTTAAACATAACCGCAAAACAATAGTGCATCCCACAGTTTATTGGAGTCTCAGACACACCCTTTGAAAGTATAAATTGTTTGACATGTCACTATATCCGCATAAATGTTTATTTTTTTCTCTTATTGTAAAAAAAAGCTGAGTTGAATGGGCTCAGTTCTTCTCTCTGGGTCATGATGTCAGAGCAGCAGGGAGCGACGTGATCAAAGCAAAACCGCTGTTCATGGGGCTACATTATACACACTGTGAGCCAACTCTCTGAGACAAATAAGAGAAAATGACTGTGTTAACATTCATACACGGATACCTCATCACGTTCTTGTTATTAGCTGACAAACAACATTAAAAAGGATGCATCTGAACACACCGGGGAAGCTGTACATGCAGAAAGAAACATCTGTGTCTCATCCCTCTTGGAGTCAAATAGTTGTCAGTTTTACTAAACATATTTTGCATCTAAACAACAGATGCCATCAATGTTAAATCAGCTGCTTTTCACTGGTAATTGTCAGTCAAACACGTTTCCATGTGAAACAGCATCGGAGCTGATGAGCAGGTGAGACCTCACACAGTTACATAACATCCCTGGATCTGCCATCCAGCAGCCACAGAGAGGCTAATTAAGTCATGGATATAACTGTAAATCACTTGCAACTTTATTAGTTTTTAAATTGTTCATTAATAATTTATAAATATTGAAAGTAATTATAAAGACGTAGCTTGCATGGCGCTAAACAACCCACCAATTGTTTACTACAGAATTCAATGGGAATTTTTAAAGGAAATATTTTATAAACAGATGATACAACTTATAAATAGTTAATTGATCAATTAGAGTGTCATTATTAATGATTAAGGAGCATAATGGGAACTTATTGTTTATTATTAATTATGTAGGAAATGATTGGTCATCAATTAGCTATTAACTAGCTAGTTGAAAAAATATTAATAAATAATGATTAATTCAGTATTTACCGACAATGGTTAATATAGGTGTTATCCAGCCTCTCTAGTGTGATACATTATGGTTTGCATAAAACACCTGGATGAAAATGCAGCTAACAAATCCTAAAAGTGATTATTACCACCAGCCAAAAGTCCCATTTTAAAATTATTTTGTGCGTTGGTTCACAAGATGTTTATTCACTGGCTCAGAGCTCCCTGAGTGAAGATGTTTGTTTGATGAGCTTGGTTCTCTGTGTTTCCTGCTGTGGAAGCGCGGAGTCTCTTCCCTGTCATTTTAGACCACCTGACAGAGGCACGCTGCCATGGGAGCATTTGGATGACGCTGGACTATTTCTTTGATATGCATCATGCTGACCTTGCCAGTGGAGGAAGCCCAAAACATTTCCTTTTCTCAATGTCACCCTCGCTGTTGGAAATTTTTCAATGAGCATCAGCACCAGAAGTGGCCTCTCGATGCTGTGTGAAGACATTTAGCACTCTTCTGTTTGTCCCTACTGTCCTGTTTCTCTTTTTACCCCGTGTAGTTGTCCTCAGCGAGGAATTCCCCTGCATTGCTCTCCGCAGACCCCAGTTCATTCCGAACATGTGACAAGATAACAAGACCCCCATTAACCAGGATCACTGCCCCCCTCAGGATAATCAGACACGATTCCTTTTGGACAATAGGACTCTGCCCTATCACAGGAAACACAGTAACCTATGCTGAAAGACTTACAATAAATACCGTGTAACCTTAAGCACTTGATGCTAAACATAGCAGGCGGGGAAATGGTGGATGGGTGATGGGAGTCCAGAGGTCTGACATGAGGAAGTTCAATGCACTACAGAACCATAATTAAAGATACCGCAGAGACTTAAGCTAAATATTGAAAACATCTAAAAGACAATATTAATCTTGATAAACAGTAATGTTTATTTACAAATGTTTGAGGTTATTACACAACAATGCCACAGCGGACCTGACATGTAATTGAGGAGGCTTCTGATGATTAAAGATGAAGCCGCCGTTGTGTTTGGGCACCAGTTTTTCAAGACAAGTCAAGTCAAGTCAAGTCAAGTCAAGTCAAGTTATTTAAAGCACTTTTTGTTTTTTTATAAACAACCAGTATTGACCAAAGTTGCATGCAATTCAAATTAATAATAGCAATAAAAATAATAAGAGCACATAATGAAAACTAAACTAAAATATAAGATAAAGGTAAACATAAAACACAAACAGAATGTATTAAATATCACTATGTATTATATACACTAAAAACATGTTTTCTACTCTTTATGTTATGCAATCAATTATGATTTATTCACACCAAGACCTTTGTGTTAATCAAACAAATTTCAAAAAGTGAAGCCAAAGTGCACAATTGGTAAAATCTGATGCCTCTTTTTGATTAATAGGATTTGAAGGCAAAGACAAAAAGATGAAATATCTATCAGGTGTCTGTCAACACCTGACTGCTCACATCAATGCTGAGATGGGTCCATCTCCCACTAAATCCAATGCAACTGTCACTGATGCAGGAAGTCAAGAGACCTGAGTGTTAAGAGTCAGGAAGGAAATACAGTTTTGGGTAGGAAGAGGTAGGGGACATAGTTGGCAGGATTAGGAAACAATAAGTTCCATGGCTTCATCCGTTGTTTGTAATAAAGCGTGAACAAGCAGGATGTGGTCAGGAGTAAAGGACATAGAGAAATGATAAATAATACACATAGATAAGTAAACACTTTCTGGTTTCGTTATGAACTCCCTTTCTCCCTGTCTGGCCTAATTGCTCCCTACTGATCTCTGAAGTTCAAAAATCATGTATTTCCCGCTCTGACTCATCTCCTTTACTGGTTGTACGACCCACAGCTGATATCAGATCGGGTTGCAGAGTGACTAATAGACTCTTGGCTCTCAGACAGGGCATTTTATCTATTCCAGAGTCAGCTTTTCACTTTCCCACCAATGCTCCTCATTCATCTGAATTTGTTGCTGGTGAACATAAATCTGCCCAGTTCAAGACCTGTGTATTCCTGACATAGGTGTTCAGTTGTTTTAAAGAACAACAAGTACAACAAAGGGTCAGTCAGTGGTCACAACCCCAGTCCTTTACACTTACACTTGGCGAGCCCAGCAAAGTTTGTGCTTACCCAGCTAATTCAATGTACTTTTTATGCATAGATGGGACACATAAAAGACGTAATTGAACCCTGATGTACATCGGCTATAGCTAAGTCTCTGTTGGAAGTCCAGAAACACGCAGACAGAGAAAAAACTGTATATGAAACTGATAAAGAATGCTCATTATCAAACCAGGCAAGTCACCACTGACCTGGGAGAATGGGATTTGATACTCTGCAGATAGGCTTTGGTAATCTTATAGCAGGTCATATATTCCTCTAATGCGCTTGTGTTTTTTTACAAGAAAGTGCAATGCCTCCTACGCATTATATCTCGGTGCAGCTGGAAATACCTCTGAGACCATGGATTACAAATTGAGTTTCAAGAGAGGCCAAGATCTTTAATTCGTTCCCCTGAAAACATGGAGTAATCCTTGTACATGCATTATGTTTCCCTGGTCAATTTTCCTCATCTGAATTTCCCAATAGCTGCAGGGTTATCTGGGCATAATGCGTACGTGCAGGAAGTATCCAGGATAAAAGTAGAAACATCTTAGATAGGTACCCGGTTATTTATTATTTTTGATACACATTTTTATTAGAGATGTACAGTATATGTTACATACAGCAGGTTCAAAGTTCATTGAGACAATATTTTTTACACACTCATACCCCTTAGTACATTAGGAGTATATATATAATCCACAATTGTTAATATGTGTGAAAAAATTAAAATAAGAAACATAAATAAATAAATATATATATAGATGGTAATAGATGGTCTACAACAATGCCAAGTTCATTGGAATTATTCCATAGTGTACATGGATTTTTTGTAAACACCGTAAAGGAGTACTACACAAGTTTGTTTATCCATTGTATCTGTGAAGGAGAGCTTGCAGATTTCCAATAAGAATTCCATTCTTCACTGCTGAATTTGTAAGCAAAACAAAATACTTGTGTTCCTGATTGTTTTTATTTCCTGAATAAACTGGATCTTTTGTCTACATCCACAGTGCACCGCTATGCCCAACAGCATAACCATAAGTGTGAAGAGTGATGCTGATCCTCTACAGTTCAGTCCACTGGGGACAGACAGGCAGCCCGTTAGGCCTTCCTGTTTTTGTCCCGAGTTGCTGCTGCGAGCCCTGCGGCGCTGCTTACTCCCAGCTGCATGGCGTGGGGTGAGCGTCTAATCATACTGAGTGAGGACAGGGGCCAAGTCTGCAGGGATAAAGGGATAAGTGTGGCAGAAGGGCAAGAGGAGTGGAGTGTGCGGCTAACAAAGCTTAGGCGAATTTATGACTCCCAGGGCAGATGGGGGGCCTGGTCCCTGCTCCTCCGTCATGAGGGGTGCCCTGCCCGGGCTCAACACCCTCTGATCCTCCCCTGGAGTAAATCAACCACTCAAAGCCTTGACAGAGTGAGAGTTGCCCAGGCAGCTTGCCGTCCCCATGCTAACTCCTTAGGCCTGGTATAAATCATTTGGTTGTCGTGCAATTCGTACAAAGGGAAAGGCAGAGGGGGAGTGATGGACAAAGGGCTCCCTTGAGTCTCAGGCCCTAAGAGACAGAAAGCAGTCTGCCTAATATCAATGTGTGATTTCAGTTCAGTGTCCTTGGGCAGACACACTGGCAGACACAGACTGCAGCCACACAGACCATCTAAGACTATGCAATGCAACGATGATACTATGCAACAAGACCAGCCACTATTAGCATGAACAGACTAGCTGTGTCCCAATTCAGTGGCTGCATTATAATAATGCTTTATAATATACCATTCATTTGTCTCTGTATTACAATTACTGATGAAACTCTGACACTTACCTAATTGTCTATCAGTCTTCCCTTTTTCCCAACAATATTTATAAACAATTATAAATATAAAACATATTTACAGTCACGCTATCATATATGTGATTTACTGAATATATTAACTATATTTTGGGAAACATTCATGTTTGCACTTCACTTCAAGCATTACATCCTTCTGCGGGTTGAGAAAATTTGACAGTTCTTGGGTTTGGGAATCCCTTACAAAACCTTGCGGATAACCTCAAAATTACATGGTCTTCATTGTTTTTAAGCTGAAAACCAGGCTGCCTTTTGTAGGCTCTGCACAGTAGATATGGGTATATGTTTTCACCTGAGGATACGAACCATCATGCACTCAAATGTGGCAGAGGGCTGTAAATGCGATATAAAACCATAAAACCATAATTCCAAACGGTCTCCTAAAAATATCAGTTGTGAAAAATTCTTGTTTAAAACTCTTGTTTAACATCCGTTGAGTTCAAAGCACATTTCTCATGCACAACATGATTTATTTATGTCTTCAGGAGGATCCTTTTTACAAACCGTGTTTGACACTACCATTAAAAACTCCAGAGATTCAACCTACTCTATGTAAATGCACAGTTGGCAAGATGATGAGTTCCGTCCTGTTCCCAGAACACCTACAGTATGTCTCAATACCCTGAGTGGAGGAGAAGGTTTTGAACTTGGAACTTGACCTATCGCTTGTCAACCAGCTTATACCGATTGCTCTCTTGTGAAAGCTTGTGAAACTTCTTTCCCTTCTTGGCCGAGACTTTCGTGTCCCAACTTTTGATTCAGTGTTGTACAAACAAAAACCAGGCTTATTTCCTCTTTTGAAGACAATAAAGTAATATTTTATTGAATAAGCTCAGATGTTCCAGATTTTACAAATGAATAAAGCTAAATACAGATCAAATATGTAAATTTTTTCCCAGGCATGACGACACAGCAATATGGTCCTTGATTCAGCACAGCATAGCTCCTGATCACTGTCATTGCTTTCTATTAATTGAGTATGGTGGAGTTGGACTTTACTATGCCCATAAAGCTAATGACACAATGGACAAGGGTTCTGGTGTGCAGAGGTCCCCCGGTTAACATGGTGTGTGTGTGTTCAGCGCACATTCTCCCATGATGCCACACATGGTCCTGTTTAGGCAGAGAGAACAAACACACATCAAACAATAGAGCCGTTCTAATGTTTTCTATAGCTGCATCCCATGTGGGCGAAGTAGTACCAAACCTATCTGGAAACACAGGGCAGCGGCACAGAGAAATGTGAGGAATCCGACTCAGACGGTTTGTGTCGAAAGCCATGGAAAATCAAAACTTACAACCAAATAATAGTTAGGGAATTCGAGTATAATTGTATTTGACATTTGGGAACATTGACAGTGACTAGTTGTATATTATAGATCAAAACATGCAGGATTTACTTGTGGATAATGGCATTTGTCAATATTAATCTATCCAGATTCATTATGTGGTCGGAGAAAGACGCTACAGACATTACAATTTATTATGAAAGTAAAATCTTATGATAGAAGGGGGTCTGGAGAGGAAATGTGAGATGAGCCATGGGGGGACGACGATGATGATGATGATGATGGTAACTCTGTGCCCAGACACACATCAGCAGACAGCACAGCATTAAGCAGGTGGAACCTTGGGAGCCATATGTCGCTTTGACCTGGACTGTAAAACACACACCCATGCACACAACATGCAAACACACACATTCAAACATGCAAGAAGGCACAAAAACAGTGCAGTGCTTGAGATACTGTTTTGTTTTCTGGAGTTCAAACGAAGCAATAATCTGTTATTACCTACTGCGACTCACTGAACATAAAAGCTGACGAAGCCCACCGCTTTCCTGCCTGTGAGGCACCAGAACAAGAGAGAGTCATAACTCAGGTTTTAAGCACTCGAGGAAGAAACAAAACCCAGTGCCATGGAAGTTTTCCTGTTGTAGGAAGTTTGCTTTTCACCAGTTGTTCATTCATCTCCTCCTTTGTGGAAACTCTGTCTGTTTAAGACCTTAGAGGGAAAACTGCTATTTTTCTATAGGGGGGCATCTATCTAGACTGCATATGTCATAAGCTTGGCAGCAAGGTATTTCTGCTTCAACAATAAAAGCATGAGAAAAACAGATACGTTACAGGGGATAGCTTTATATTTTTTCGTAGATTTACCTTTACAGTGACTTTTTTAGTTATTTTATTATACTTAATTATACTTCTGACTTAACAGGGAGGGTGAATGATGTATTTGTATGCATGTTACATTTTATCTCCTGTTTTCTTGTAAAATGTCATTAATCTTTGCATTCTAAGCTTTAAAATGACGTATCACATAGTTGGGGTCAACAAATATAACTGATTATGAGCCCAAAATGTGCACTTGATGAAACTGATGTTAAATGGTTAAGTTCAATAAACCTGAGTTTAGGGCATAAAGTCGCTGTTGTTATTTCAGTCTTGCTTCCTGCATGAACACTAATGTAGCCGTCTCTGCGTGTGCTCCACTGTATTCTCTCCAGCTGTGTTAGCTCAGGTTTCAGACCCTGCTCAGTGCAAGGGCACTGCTGCCACTGTTTATCACCAAAAGAGTCCTGATCCCACTGTTGTGGTCTGCAACTATCACTGGCTGGGGTCCTGCAAGCCATGTCTATGAAGACACTGTATTTATCACTGGAGACATACACACGCTTGCACTCAAATGTGCACACACACACACCCAAGGACAAACAAATGCAACCGTGCACGGCATACACACATGCGCACACAATGCATGGAGCCCACATTGCGGGTCTGGCGGTTTCATGTGACCTGTCACTGTACCACACAGGCCCCGTCCTGATTCTCTCTGGTGTGGTTGGGTCCAGCTGTGTTTGAGGTCTGCTGTATACACATCCCTGCATGAACAGCCTGTTATGTGTCGACATGACCTGGGCTGAAATGGACAGACGTGGATGTATGTCCGGGTCATGTCAGAGCGAGGCTATATGCTGATGTGTCCCCTCTGACCCCGGCAACCACACTGCAGCTTTTTATAGGGACATAAAAATTAATATCTGTGCTTCAGCTCACCGTACAAACTGTATTTCATCAAGATGTTTATTAGAGCACAGTAGCACCCAGCTGACATGTAAATGAGTGTCCACAAACATACATACACCACACACATACACACCTGCTGTTCAACTTAATCACTAGCAGATGCATAATATGTCTACTGTAGCATGGCAGTGGTCTGATGCACTCGGATGAGAACCTAGACCACCCCTGTAATTACTGTCAGGCACACATTGCTAAATAGGCGACGGGAAACACATGTAAGACATTAGTACTGACAGTATGACCACACATGTATAAAGTACAGTATGGATTGAATGTATTTTAATATAGACATGATGAAGTTTTACTCATTTTGATTTACCAATCTGCCTCCTGCTAAAGAAACCATTACTTCTCTTTTCATCTCCAAATTAGGCCCTGTACAATTCACTGAATCTCAAAAAGAAACCCTAATGAAACATTGCAGACCCAGACCTAGTGATTTAACAATGTGTTTTCTTACATACACGTACATATGTATGTAAGCACACACACAACACACACACACAAACAGTAGGTTCCATGATGACAATATGCTAGCAAACATCAGACCAAACCTCTGTTAGAAATGACCAAACTTTCAGAGTTTCAATGGAAACACAGATGCTAGATACATTTAGCGTAGATGTCATGCCTAACTCTCCATTTATTTTGTTCACATTCATACATTTACACCTTGGTAAATATTGTCGGTTTGATAGTTTTGTCCTTAGAAACCTCTGGGATTGGACAAAAATAGTCGAAGCCCAGGCTCAGATCCAGAATTCTCAAACCTACACTAAACTACTCGTGTGAAAGGGAAAATAAGTTCACTTCAACAATGGAAATTTAGTATGAGGACTGTTGAGCCAAAAAGCATCAAATCCAAAACTCAAAAACGGTGCAGCATGTGCAAAATCTGGGCAACAAATGACTGGACGTTGTGCTCATATTTCACCCATTTAATGGGCCAAATGCTGCAAAACACAAATGCATTTCGTCAAGGAAAACTCTCATATGAGCATTAAAAAAAGACACGTTTCATAAAAGTGAGGTAAACATGGATACAGCTGAAACACATAAGAGTGGAGTGAATCATTGACTTTCAAAGAGAAATTTATCAGAGAAGATGAAGAGATACCAATTTCTGCACCTCTAGTAACCTCAAAAGACCAGAATGCAATGCAACCACAAGACATTTTGTTTGTTGATTAAGGGCAATTACGCCAACTCTTTCTCAAGTGGAGATATTTTCACTCTCTTGCAGTTACTATGTTATCGCTGTTGCTATTACTCTTTCTATTGCTATTTCTCTTTCTGCATCATGCACATTCTCGTGGATTGTTGAGAGTCAGTCTGGGAAATCACTTGGGGAAGTAAAAGTAGATGAGGCAGGTTTATGTGAAGTGGTTCTGTATAAACACAACAATACAACACATCATCACAAAATAACTCCTGGAATGCAGTGAGCATCAAAGATTTGTGATGTAAGAGTATCTGAGGATGGATTATTCCTTTAACACAGCCAGAAAAAAAGATAACCAGACATTTCTAAGGAGATAACTATAAAAAAAAAAAAGCAGTTTTCCTCTCAGGTGTGAATGCATGAACGTGTGTCAAGCGCAGTGCAGAAGTTCCAGGTAAGGGTTGCAGGTACTGGTCCTCGAGGATAATGGTGAAAATCCAACTTCATTTCACGACCCACCACACAGGCAAAAATAATGTATATATCACCTGCCGAAGTGTAGCTGCAGTGTCTCATTTCTCTTCCTGCTCCTTCCTCTCATAAAGACAGGGAATGAAACACTGCAGTAATCCCACTTAGCTTTGCACATGTCCTCTTTAGCCTATATCCCCCTAATGTTCTCTCCTTAAATCTAAGTCCACTTGTTATTCTACTGTCAGGGTGCAGTGGAGCCTTGCCCCAGCAGTGTTAACACAACATCACTGCACCCTATAGGATTTGCACTTTACCCACCCACACCCTATAAATCTACTGCCGCTTGCAAACAGAGGCCGGATTTATCACATACGCTCGTGCTCATGCGTGAATGCATGCACACCCATACACAATCATAAGTGAAAATGGACAACTTTACATTGTCTAAAATATTGTCGAAAAGATGGGTAAAAGTGAGAGAAAACATTTACACATTTATGTATAAGACTCAAATTGCTGTATTTAGGTTATGTTGTGTTTAAAATGACTCTAGATTGGGTATGTTTAGCTTATCCATCCCTTTGTATTGTGTTATGTTACATTGCAGGTTTTCTTCTGTATGATTTTCTCTTTATTTCTCTTGTATGTGCAATTATTTCATGTAATAAATGGGGAAAAAGTAAATTAATGTAGAAGACTGTAGATTGGGTGTGTTATGTTATGTTTTCTTAAGAGAGGTTAACTATGGTTTTCTCTTTTCCCCCTCGTGTTTATGTAAAAAGAAAGAAAGAAAGAAATGAACAAAGAAAGAAAGAAAAAGAAAGAAAGAGAAATTTTGCCAACAACAAGAAAGAGAGAAACAGAAAATGAACAACTACCTTATAAATCCTGCTAAGTTTGTGTGGTCTAAACTCAATTTAAGTCACCATGTGCAGAGGACACAGCTTTTATACATACACAGAGACCCCCTAAGAAATTCCTTCAACTGTAAATTTAGTGGCGCTCCAAAACTCCTCCCTTTCCCCTCTCTTTCTACTCCGACAAGAATCAAAGCCGCTTCTCACCTCTCACACATGGACATGACATAAAGGCTGCTGCTCTGGGTGAGCTATGAGGGTGAGTGTGAGGAGGAAGAGACAGGTAGACAAGTCACTGTTGGGGGTGGAAGGTCTGTTACTCACAAGTGTATAACAGTAACAGTGTGTGTGTGTGTGTGTGTGTGTGTGTGTGTGTAACAGATAGGGGGAGTTGGCAGGGGAGCCACTGTGCAGCACCCTTCTTTACACAGCCTATAAGTCACCTACCGCACCACATCATTTGAAGCTCTTTCTAACACTGCATCCTCCACTCACAATAACACTCAAAATTTGTGGTTATTCCCAAATTTATCATCCACTCCCCCTGAAATTATAATAACTTCTCAGAATTTACAGTGGTCATTTTACAGAAGAAGAGGAAGAAGGGCGGGAGAGCCAGGCAGACACAGTTTACATTCCTCTCTCTAGTTCGCCCTCGGAGCCAAAACAGCCATATGAATGTATCCTTGTGTTTCTAACCACAGGTGATTCATCATCATCTTGAAACTTAATTTGAGTTGCATTGCCTCCTTATCTGTCTTCCTAAATGACAACTACCCAGGGGAATAACCAAAACAGAAAATAGCGTGTCAGCGATCTGATGACTCTTCAAATGCAGGTCTTCCTCATTAAGTCCTCTATTCGTCATACTACGATAAGACATTTCATTGGCAGAGCATTATAGTTTTGAGAGACTTTTAGTGAAGCACTTGATTAGGCTGAGGTTCTACTGAGGGTGACCCATATTTACTGATTAAGCAAACAGATAGACAAGTGTCTCCATTTTCCTACACTTTTCAAGCCAACAGGTCATTTGAGGGTGGCAGAATGCAATATCTAGATCCCTTATATAGATATGTCTATTTGAACAAACAGCGCTGTTTGGAAAGACTGCTGCCCTTTGCACAAATAAATCCGTGCAATGTGGAGAGGATTTTTAATTAAGTCCTACATTTATTTTTGCAAGACACTGGAAATAAACCTCCTCAGAAATGCAAGCAAAGCATCTGCCCCTGCTCATATTTGCAGCACCCATACATGCATCCCGAAACTGGAAAAAAAAAAAAAAGTGATGCAGCGTGATGCCATGTAAAGAAGCAGAACTTCTGGGATTTGGACTGACCTATTTATGTTCTGTCTATTATGAGAGCAACAGACCTCAATTTGAAAATCTCTCTCTCTCTCTCTCTCTCTCTCTCTCTCTCTCTCTCTGTGTGTGTGTGTGTGTGTGTATGTGTGCCTGTGTGTCTCTCCCTTCTCTCTCATCTTTCACCATTTTGCACTATTCTGCCAGGTAGAAGCATAAAAAAATAGGCAGCAAGTCAAAATGTGGTCTACACCGAGGGGTCCAATAACAGACTTGGCTGGTTGTGCAGCTATTGTCCCTCAGTTCACCGTTATTCCCTCCTTCGTGGCGAATTTTGTAGTTACGTGGCGCCATCTAGAGGCTTTTAAGACGCTGCATCTCTAAACCATCAGAGGGCGCTGTCTCACAAGTTAACCATTAAACAGAAAGGGGCACGTCTACTCTTACACCGGAAGAAAGCAGCCGGTCAGTGAACATGTCATCAGTGAAGGCTCTGATGTTGTGTAAGCGCACGTTTTGTAAGTAATTTCTGTCGTGATTACTGACACTCTGAACTGTATTTCTGACATTTACAGAAATCTCACCGATAACGTAGCTGCTCGCTGTCTTTGTCTCGGTTAGTGGTTCCACTACAACCGGCAGTTGTTCGCTTAAGCTACCCAGCTGATATTGTTTATCCCACTGTTAGCTTAGCCTGCTATCGTAGCCACGTAAACAATGGATGGATGTGATCAATTTTGACGTTTTAAAGCTAACGTGAATGCCACAACGTTAACTCGGCTTCGGCTTTTTGTCAAGAACAGCGAATATGAATGATTTTCATCGCTCGGTATGCCACAGGATAATAAATACACTTAACCTTAACTTCAATCGTTACCTTTATTCACCGATAACCTAAATTAACTGATATTCGATTTAAGCAATAGCGCGAGCGTGATTTGGTCGCAGATCATCACAGGCCTCGAGTGCTCTATTGCCTTTATGTAACAGTAATTATTTTATAGCAACAGTTTAATGGCTTTACTTCCAATGAAACACTGTGTATAAAGTCCAGCTCTGATGCCCAGGTAGCCACTTAACGTTAATCCATAGAGCTGTTGCTGTTGTGCAGAGACCCATTAAAGTTGCGGAGTATTCTCCCCAACACCTCTTTTTTTCGTAAGTTTATTTTAGTCGACATTCATGTTATTACTTTCTAGCCAACAATTAATGCAGTTGATGGCCTATACCGTTTGTCTTGTGATAACGTTACGGCCACCTCATGTCTAAGTTATCGTTCAGAATATCAAAATAGCATATAATTAAATCTGCACCTTTAACTTCATTCGTTTTTTTCCCTTCAGATTCACAACCCGAATCATATGTTTGTAAACGTGTCCATTTTTAGCCAAACAGAGAATGTTGATTAAGTGAGCTGTTGTCAATTGTTAGTAAACACAAAAACGGAACTAGATGTCAATCAGCTGTTAGCTTCACAGCTGTTGCGGGTTTCCTGGTGCTATAGTAAGTAACACACTCACGACCAATCAGATTGCCCTGAACAGAAACATCTGTTTACTAACATAAGCTGTTGATGCTGAAGCTCAAGTTAGCTTAAATTATGCAAAACATCTATGAAAGTGTTGCTAGGGCTCAGCTGAGACACAGGTCTGGCTGGTGACCCACAGCTCACCAATTCACAGACAGCTGTAGCTGTTTTGGTTGTTTTGTAGCATTATGTTTTGACTTAACAGGTGAATGACTGACTGAGGACTGTCTGTTTGCAGTTGCATCACCATGCCAGTAGATGGTAGAGATGACCAGGAGCCCTCTTCGCTCTCTAGCCCGGCCAGTGCTGCCCTCACTCCGGGTGGGACAGAGGAAGATGGGACCAACAGAGGCTCTGCGGTCTGCTCTATCCCTCAAAACAGCCAGGGCCCTGAGGCTGTCGCATCTTATCCTATCAGCGGTGGACCTGAGGAGGGCAGCAGTGGTAAGCAGCGCTGGGGCCATAACTATTGTATATAGATCATTTATGGCTTTAACCTCTCATTTTGACTGGGTAGAGGGGTTTGCAATAAAGACTAAGAAAAAGGGACATTCTTAGTTATTTCATTTCTTTATATACTGTTTTGTTTGGTGTGTTCAGGTGGCAAGAGGCCTGGAGCTTTGTTACAGATCAACCGGCAGCGTATCCAAGCAGCATCTGCCAGCTCTGGAGCAGTTGAACTGCAGGACCTTGGGGTGGCAGTGTATGACCAAGATGTCCTGGAGCAGGGCGTGCTGCAACAAGTGGACCAAGCCATTCAGGAGGCCAGTCAAGCTGCTGCCAAGGCTGAAGCTGAGAAGGAATACCAGTCTGTACTGGATGATGTCAGGTAAAGGATTCCCACTTGTTAACGCCATAGCAGTCAGATGAAATGTGACTGCTGATCAAATCTTTAATGGAATTTACATCAAAATCTGCTCATGAAGAGCAATTTAAAATACATTAGCATGTACATATGAGTAAGCTCCTTTGGATAACAGAAACACTTTTATTCATATATGAAATCAGTGGAAGAAGAAACAGCTTTGCATTTATCTAAGGATTTTAAATGACAGATAGACACTTAATGCACTGATAGAACAAAAAGTGATGATTTCAGGACTTTGACATTTTTGGCTGCATGATTTGTGGCCAAATCAAATTGATCCTGAAGTTACTACAAGGGGTTACAGTTTTGACTTCTCATCAGACTAGTAGGCTTATTATCTCTTTAAAGTGTCAGCGATTTTTAAGTGGTTTCAAATTCACAAATTGTTGTTTTTGGACTTGAATTGTATTGACAAGTAGATGAAAAAATAGAAAAATAAGAAAATATATGTGCTGTAAATGAACATTCTGAAAATGGACTTGTCGTTTGTTTTGTTTTATTTTGTTTTGTTTTTGTGTGTGTTTGGAGCGTGCAAGGGTGAAAACAAACTTGTGTGTTTGGTCACAAAACAGTCAGACAAAGCAAATATTAGGGGAACTGCTTACAATAACGCTTTCTAACTGTATGTGTTTCAGGTCTGTTACAGCATCTCTAAAGCATATCAACAAGATTATAGAGCAGCTGTCTCCCTATGCTGCCTCCAGCAAAGACATCAGTAGGAAGATTGAGTCTGTCAAACGACAGAAAGAGAATAAGGTACGTGAATTTAAGATAGCAGTTCATTTGAAATTGTTATATTAAGGATTTCTCTGCAGCATTGTCCTTAATTTCAACAAGACAAGGAGCTCCCATTAAGACTTAAATCTCTATGACACAGGATCTTTCAGAGCAAGACAAAAATCAAAATGATAAAGAAGCAATAGCCCATCCGTGAAGATTAGGCTGATGATGACAGTGTTGATGATACAAACGTCTTTATTTTCAGGAGAAGCAGCTGAAGAAGATTAGAGCCAAACAGAGGAGGCTACAGGCCATACTGGGAGGAGAGGACACACTGAGGGTTGAAGCTGAGCTGCTGGCAGAGGACGATGGGGAGGAAGGTGAGTGGGTGGGAAGGTGGAACCGTTATGCATCATCTTCCGAAATGTTTTTATCTCCAGTAGTTGTATATTTTGTAGTTCTCTCTCTAGTCTTTTTTTAATCAGCTAAAGAAATGTTTTACTTTCTTTGCTGTCTACAACCAAAGACCTGTTCCGCAACAACCCTGTGTCTAATCGTGCATTTTGTGTGTGTTCTGGTAGAAGCTGGGCCGTCCACACTGGGCAGCATGCTCATGCCGGCGCAGGAGACAGAATGGGAGGAGCTTATCCGGACAGGTCACATGACTCCCTTTGGAACGCGGATCCCTCAGAAGGAGGAAAAGAAGGCGCCTCGAAAAGTGATGCTGTCTGAGAACTCGGGCTTCGACCAGTACTTGGCTGACCAGGCCAAGCTGGCCACAGACAGAAAGAAGGCGCCTCTTCTAAAGAGGAAGAGGAGCTCTGGACTCAGCCCTGATGGGGAGGTCAAAAAGAAAGCCAAGTCCTCTAAGGATAAGAAACTACAAAAGCGCATGCGGAAGCTCCAGATAACAGCTCTGAGGGCCCACCCGAAAGCTCGGCCCAAACCTGAGCCACAGATCCCTAAGTCCAAGAGAAAGCACCGCGCTGAGGGAGAGGACACAGACAGTGAGGGGTCAGAGTATGTACCCAGTGACGAGTACATCGATCCTGAAAGGGAGGAGAGAGAAGCCATAGAAGAGGGCTTTGGGGAGGAGGATGATGAAGAGTATGAATTGAAGCCCTATAAGAGTAAAACTGTTGGGAAAGGAAGGAAAACTCAGAAGAAAAGGCGAGAGAGTGAGGAGGACTACTGCCCTGACAGTTCAGAGGAAGAGGAGGATGAGAAGAGAGGAAAAGAGAAGAGGTGCAAAGATGACGGAGACGTGGAGTTCTACAGACAGAGAATAAGGTGTGAAATTTTTACTTACAGCTTTAAAAGAGATCACTTGGATAGTTCCTGTTAATACCTTGAGTAATGTTGGCCACAAAAGGCATTAATTAACACAAAGTTGATAAGCACAATTTTTCATTTTGAAGAACTGTTTACATTGGCTACATTTACATTGCTTACATTTGCTTCATTTACAAACATTACAGTGAAGCAGACTTGTACTTCGAGTTAAGCTTGGATGTGAAAGTTGCAGAAACCCAATATTTTACCGGCAAAGTCTGACTCTTGAAAGAATGTAGGCATCCATGCCCATAAATGACACGCTCGTGGAACACCAGATTGGGCCTTTAACTATTGAGCACATTTGTAATTGCAGTGTTGCGACTGTGTTATTGTTATTCCCTTTAGTTAAAGAGGAAACCAGTTGGTTTCTGCTGGCTCCATAGTGCAGGAGGAGAGTTAATCCCAGATGAGATTGGCAGCTGTTTCTTGACTAAGCAAATTCGCTCCCTGCTCTTCTTCTCTCTCTGCTCTCACACTGGCCTAATTATCCTGCAGCACATGGTTTTATACACTCACTCACTCTAATGCTCAAATTAATGGAAGAGCAGCCCTAATGAGATTTCATATTTATAGCTGCCAAATAAATTGTGTTGGCATGTGTCCTTTCTCTACACTACAGTGATGGAATGTCAATTCAACAGCATTGACACGGCATGGATGGTGAGGCTAGCTTATATGAGGAATAATATTATTAGAGGGGGAGGTATTTGTAGTTGGGTGGTGGGTGGGTGGAGGAGTGGGGGAAGAAAAGTGTAATTAACTGAACCAATGCTTAGTCTTGACTTAATTAGAGAGTGTGGTCTCCCAGGCCCAGCTAAAGGACCAGTTTCATGGCAGGGTGACAGGACCAGGCCCAAATGAAGATGGATTCTTATCCTCTCCACCCCACACCTTTCTGGGGAACTCGCACTACTAATTGTCTGTATCAATCTTCATTTGCTGCACGACGAGTGTGCCTCTAACTGCCCTCTCTGCTGCTCTATTAAAACTGCTCTCCTTTACATTTCCCGTTTTGCTGTAGATGTTGCACCACTCACAGGGAATACCTACAACTCAGAATATTCACTGTCCTTACACCTGTGTAGGCGAGTCTTAAAATACACCGCTGACAGGAAGAGGTGGAACTGGGATACCAATCCTGCTTAAAACAGAGTTCACCTGAAACATCTTCCTCCATTTCATCTTGGGTAACAAAAAACAGCCAATCTCAAGACTAGTAAGGATGACTTTATAGACTCTGTCAGTGTACTGTACAATTTCCTTTTTGAATAGGAGCTTTTATGTACTGCGATGAAACAAAATGTTTGATGGAAAACCTTAATCAAACGCACAATATCATACAATATCTAACACTTACACTGTGAGTTCAGCCTCCTATTCCTGTCAGTTGCACTGATTCTAAAAAAGTGCATCTTGACAAGATGAGTTTTGGTTCCCTGTTCTAGAGATTAAGTCAATTAGATCCACTGAACAAATAACTCAGAATCGGCAACGTTCACAAACATTGATTGACGGCTCAAAGAACTCAGAAACAAAATCCTGAAACTGTCTGTGTTACTATCCTTGGTATGCACTGTAAGCTGAGCTGACCGTACTGTACACATTAATAGGAGATGGAAGAGACAACGTCTTCGAGAAAGGGAGGAGAAGAGAGAGAGAGGTCAGGAGGAGACGGACGACAGTGATGCAGAGTTTGATGAGGGATTCAAGGTGCCTGGTTTCCTCTGGAAAAAACTTTTCAAGTAAGTGGGACGTTCTGAGAATTACATCACATATACATAAAGCCTCTTTTAAATGGCCTGTTGTTAATCACTGTTGTATTCACATTCGGCTAAAGAAGTGATTGTAAACGACTGATGGCCAATTATTATAAGGAAGTATATGTGCCCTTTGGAGAGTGTCTTTATGTTCCATAATAGATGAACAGTGTTTGTGCGTGGGAGCGTGTTTCTCTGGTGCCCTCTTGAACATCACAGCCACTGCTCTTAACAACCTTTGTCCTGAACTAATACTGATAAACCACAGATTAAGATCAGCAGCACAGCCACAGGGTCTGAGACTGTGATTAGGATTTTGTTTGTGCAGATGTAATAATAATAATCTGATACTTTATTGATCCCTGTGGGGAAATTTTGTTTTCGCTTATGAACGCAGGGTCAGCTGCACAACAACGCCCCTGCAGCTGGTTGGGGATTCAGTTATTTGCTCAATGACACTCAGGAAGCAGGGATGCTTATTGTTCAAGTTGCTCAAGCCAGACTTTCCATTCAAAGTCTGACTCGCTAGGCCACTCTGACGTGTGTGTGATTTGGTTTGTTTGTTTCCTATTTAGCCCAAGTGTTTACATCTTTTGCACGTGTGTGTGTGTGTGTTGTGCGGTCAGGTACCAGCAGACAGGTGTGCGGTGGATGTGGGAACTCCACTGTCAGCAGGCAGGCGGCATCCTGGGAGATGAGATGGGACTGGGTAAAACCATCCAGGTCATCAGCTTTCTGGCCGGACTGAGCTACAGCAAACTGAGGACCAGAGGGTCCAACTACAGGTACGTACACACACACACACACACACACACACACACACCAAAGCACATACACACACAAGCTGTGGGCAGAGACTGTGTGTCTGTGTGGTATGAATATTTGATTAGGGGGATTTCTGCTTGAGAGTTTTCATCTGAATTATTAAACATGTTTCAATTATCAGACTCCTCACTTTCTTACTGCAGACATCAGAGAAAACACTGACACTGTGTGTATGTGTGTGTTGCATTTTTTTTTCTTTGTGTGTGTGTGAGTGTGTGTGTCTGTGTGTGTGACAGAGAGGACAGTGTGAACGAGTCTCTTCATGGCCACTTAAAAGGGATCTCCCACTCATGAAATGGAGTGGTGGGAGGGGGCTACAAATCAAACATTGAAAACATGACACAGTGGTAGCGATAATCTGTTTTTACTGCGCAAATGACACTCACCATTCAGTAGGTGGAGCCTCCCAGATGGTCAATACTCTGTCTGCTGCAGACGCCCACAAATTGATTGCTTGCAAACTCAATTATGGCCCAGTATCAATAGCTTCCACCAAGCTGAGGTTCATACCAGCCCATTAGTGTGTGTGTGTGTGTGTGTGTCTATGCAAGACGGAGCTCTTGTAATCTTTACAGAGGAGTTCAGTC
>OMLF01021783.1:22382-86226 GCA_900302615.1 Holocentrus rufus | reverse complement strand
ACCTTCTTTTTTACACTTTGTAATGATGAAGGATGAATTGCGTTCGTTTTGTAAATGAGACGAGATAAAGTCATGACAGGTTTGAATAACTAGCACTGACAATGCAATGTTTTCACAATGAATCCCCACTAATTTGATGACTTAGTCACAGATCTTACTCACATACATGCATGCATGCAGACTGATACGCCCGTGCTGATGTGCACATGCACGCTCCCACACACACACACTCAGGCACACACACAAAAACCCGCACACACACACACACAATTACTATGGAATGTTAGTTTGACACAGCAGTCTGACCTAACTGTTATGGGTGGTTAAACAATTGGTATGCTGGGGAATGCAATCAGCATTTTAACAATGGCTGACTGGTATGTTTTTATTGCAGCCGTTAAATACCCAAAAACCAATTACTTGTGATACGAATCACATATTTCAGATCAAGAGGCGTTTTATGTTTTCCAAAGGATTACCCCTACCAAAGCACCAATTGACCTTGCGTGCAAAGTTGTGTCATTGTAAGAGAAGCAATATTTTTGTCTTCTCAAGTGTCGGTGGCTGCCAAAAAGTATAAGAGCACAGTAACCCACAGAGATTTTACAGCCAAACTAAAGCCACAATAGATACAAACCACCCTGTTTACTCCATAGGTCTTGTTAAATTCTTTGAAATGAGACCACAACTGGTACATTTGTGAAATATAGATACAAATATGTATTATATATAGCCAAAATATTTAAGCCTAGATAGAATGGTACTGTATTTCTAAGTTTTTGCTTTAGGTACAGTATGTTTTTGACATTGTTGCATGACTTTTTTTACATTACTGTTAAAAAAGTTTGTCAAGCACAACAAAAAAATCTCATCTTTACAACTTTAGTTTAGTCTCATATTGAGTCTTAAAATCTTGTTTTTCTTCAAACAAAAGTCAGACAGTGGGATGAGATAATCCCAATGCAGTTTCACTTGTTTCAGGATTTTTTCTGGGAACGACAAGCTAGAATAAGGCAGATCGGCTCCAGAAAATGACACTTGATGCAAGAAAATTCTAGAAACACGTTGATCAGCAATGGAAAAAGTGGGATTATCTCATCCCACTGTCAGATTGTAACTTCTCTAACTTGTTTTGATATAATGAGATCTGAAAACAGAATATGGGGCTAAATTAGATTTTTCTGTAGTGGTGATGGCAGTTACAGAATCCCTGCGACCCACCACACACTCCAAATTTTTTTACCGCTCTTTCAAAACCAAACCAAACCATATGCAATTTAGCATAAACTCTACACTGAACGGAGCCTAAAAATGACGCCAATACTGAAAGCCAATGTAGGAAGGAACATTAGAAATGACTTCCACACTTACGGACCATAAACATGAGAGCAAACTCAGATCAATGAGATTCCATTACCGTCCTATCTCATTTCCCAGAGCTGAATTGAAAATGGGCTGGAGATGGATCGTGTCATTACCAATTCCAGTGGATCCACAGCAGCCATGGGATGTATGTGTGTGTATGCGCGCGGTGTGTGTCTGTGTGTGCGCCTTTCCTATCTGCACCCAATGCCAATGAATAGGTTTTTAGTGACAGGCGGGAAGGTGAGAGGGAGTTCATGCACTATCACCGCCATCATGGTCATTAATACACTGGCTGGAGACGCGGAGCGACTGGGGGTTTCCAAACAAAACGATTTCTGGACAACGACTTGTTTTGAATATGAAACGAAGGCTTGCTGGTAATCCCTTTCCAATGGTCAACAATTTTTTTTGTGGATGTTAAATCATTTATCATTGAATTGCGATATGTGCCACAAATCCCAGTTAGACTCTGGATGGCTCAATTATGAGAGAAAATCCGACGAGAGACTGATCTGCCGGTGGATTGCACCTCCACTGTACACTGCACCCCCCAACACATGCGTATTGTTTGTCTGTCTATATTTTATTAAGGTTGTTTATTCATTGTGCCTGACATTCAGCTCCATAAAGTTGTCACGAGTAGTGAACAAATGAATAAATTATACTACCAATACCTCATCTGACCCCTTAACAATGCTTTCAAGCCCCAAAGAAAAAGCATTCAGAAAAGAAATGCTGTCTAATTTTTCCCTCTCTAATGTCTTTATCTTCCTTATTCAAGCATGCTGCGCCTCAATAATCCCCCTTTGCCAAATATTATACTTGACCGCCCACGGATGTTCCACTCCGTAGACATGTCCTAAATAAAAGAGAAAGAGAAGTCTTTCAAACACTAAGTAACAGGGCCATAAAAATAGATTTTGCCAACTCACTCGGGGCAGCATCAATAATTGAACAGGGTTTTTTTTTTTTTAATATTTCATGTTTCAGATCATAGACCCAACTCTGGCTTTGAGAATACACTCGCAGCCTTTATTCTTCCAGCTCGCCCATCCCATCCTGTTAGCAGGTGGGTCCCTTGTGAGTTGTGGTGAAAAGACCTGAATGTTTAACATGCTCATCACAGACACCGGGTGGTGATGGTGTTAATCGATCAGAACATGAATGTCAGCAGCACCCTATGTGCTTTGCCAGTATCGCTATGGAATGTAGGCTCAGCCTTGAGGGAAAAGACTGGGAAAAATGATAGGGGAAAAATTTCGTGGAGACATAATTGAGCGCACAACATCTAATGAGCAACTCAAACTGAGCATGCAAATAAACTGCAAAAGTTTTACACCAAAGCAACTGCATAACAGTGAAGGGATTGCGGGGAAGCAGGAACAACAAAATGTGGCAGTTTACTAGTATATACTATGATATATATAAGTATATATTTTTTTATTCATTCTATTGTACATGTACACTTTATTTACCACTTTTATATGCAGTATAGTAGACATGATGTCCATTGTTTTTGGAAATATCATGATATGCAGTCTCTAAAAGTGTATGATTCAACTCTTCCCCATGGTCTAGTCTTAAAAAAGCAATTAAAACTTAACCATAAATAAATCAATCAATAGCAATAAATCATCAAATCGCGATATTTGTCGGATCGCAATACATATCGAATCAGCAAGTATCATGATATACTGTTCTAGCTGCTACATTATTTGTTTCAATCTGCTGGTCATCACATCCACATTATTAATGACTGTTTATCAAAAATCTTGTGTGTAAATATCTTATAAAAGCATCAATAGTCTCTACAATATCGTCACAATATCAAAAACAAAGGGATTCAGTAAAAGATAACGTGATATTCTGCCCATTCCTTTTCTAGTCCGTTTTTCTGACAGCACAGTATGGCAGAAGCAGAGCTCAAAACATTTCATTTGAGTGCAAAGGGTAAACTACAGTACAGTTCTCAGGAGAAAGACGTCACAGCGAGCACTCTCACAGTCGCAGTGGAAACCAGACAGACCTCAAGCCACAGTCAGCAGCCTCGGCGGTGTCTTGTTCCCCATCTATTTTTGATACATCTGACTTTTTTTTCCCCCCTACCTTATTCACCCCACATGGGTTAAGCTGCCTAGATGCGACTCAGGCGGTTTTGGCATGGGAGTGCCACTGTCTGAACTTATGCTTCTTTACACTAGCGACAAAATCAGAGTTTTGGAGAAAACTGGCAACTGTCTGGATGCCTCATCACTCAGGAGAGGAAAAAAAATGTCAGGCATAATTATTTTCCGGTGCTTTTTTCTTTTTTTTTCACTTCTAAGTTGCTGTGCTCTGCTGGGGAGCTATTTTTAAGTTAAACATATTTACAGGAGCTGAAAATCTTGAGGCGTACCTTCTGATAGTCATATATTTGTCTGATAGTGACTGATTGCTTTGTTGTGCTACCTCCTGTTTCACAAGCACATGGGAGGTACACCGAATATGGTGATTAGTGCAATTTCACTAACTTTTGTGATGACAGTGTTTGGAAAAGCAGTACAGCACAATGCAGCTTTGGCAATGCTCTCCATTGCGCTGCTAGTCTGAATGTTTATGCTATGGAGAAAAGGCCATGGGTGGTGCTGCTGTACACAGCAGATATGTAAATGATGATCATACCCCAAAATAGTAACACTCAATGATTGGGCAGTTTTGATTAGGTATTCAGTCCAACTCAAGATGTCTTTAGTGATATCAGCACCATATTAGCAGAATCACAGAGAAAAGTTTATTTATTTACTTTTTTTCCCCCCCTTCCATTAGAATGCTTACAGTTGTCGCTCATTTGCAAATGGAGTTTGGCTGGCACTTGGCAGAGAAAGTTGGCAATTACATTGATTCAAGCATCATTAGATGACACTGAGTCACAGTAATTAGCATTTAGCATTAGGGGAGATTTTGCTGTGTTCAGAATGGAATAATTTCTGGGTCAAGCTGGTTGGAATTGGGGGCTGCATCTTATCAACATGTGCAAAGCACTATAATGACATGCAAAAGGGAGAAGCATGGGGAAAAGTTGACCATCTTCATTGTTAAACTCATGCTGGAGTTCTAGATTAAGGTTCGCTTTGGGCTTTAAAATTACAGACATTATGAACCTCGCAAATCAGGTGGTATGGTGCTGTTCAGCTTTTTGTCCACAGAATATAGCTTCCTCATACTGCATGCAATGCAAAATTTATACTGTGCAAGCAAATGTACAGCACACAGTGCCCTGTGTCTGTGCTGGGCTGTAGAAAAATATTTATGCATAAAAATGCACAGCACAGCCCTGGAGGAGACATGATCGCAGCGCCGGGTGTCGTGCGGCTTTCGTGTTAAATAAATTATGATTTAAGCTGGAAGATCAGTCGTCAGCGGCGTGTGCTTTCCCCTGGTGTTTTACTGGTGTTAAAGTTGACTGGGACTCCAGCACTGTGAACACAGAAGTCATATGTGCATTCAGATCTCGACAGTGAGGACGACAGTATAGTTACAGAAAAAGTACATCACATAAGGCTTTCTTTATCCACGGCAAAGGCAACCATAATTTAGTTTTTAATTTAATGGCTTTCACTTCTGTCTGTCACCAGGCTTTTACCCCACTCAGACACATATAAATCTCCCTCTGTCTCACATAGTGCTGAATCAATTAATTACTCGATCGACAGACAATTAACCAATTGTAATTCTGATGATCAATGAATTGTAGTCATTCATCGTGTAAAAATACCAAACATTACTGGGAAATTACTAATGTTTACTAATGTTAAATTACTGGGAACAAGCCATGTTCCCAGTAGTTTAGTGACCTCAGCATGATATCTGAAACTGCAAATTCATGCTCCCTTTACAGAGAGCGAGGGGATGAGCTGTGATGGCCGAGCTACCCAGACAATGAATGGAGTGAGGGAGCGGAAGTCGCGAGAACAAACGTTTATCCAAGTTTCAGAATCACTGCAACCACAAAGACTTCTTCCTCATACAGTGTACAACATTTTAGGCTGATAGGCCCAATAGTTTGCGATTAGCCATGGACAGACACACAAACAGACACACCGACCAAACACAATCTCCTGGCAGAGATGATTAACTTAACCAAGCATTACTCAAGCAATAGTCATATAAAAATATAAACAACCAACTTTGTATTGCAAAGTTCTTGTGCTGGTAGGTGGGTGCACTTGGTCACTCTCGCAGTGTGCCTGGCAGAGCAGGACTAGGTCAGTTGTTCAAAAATGCAGTACCACTCAGTGCTACTGGTACTGTATAAAAACTAGTACCGTTAGGTTTCATGAAATTTGGCATTGACGTGGTATTGGTAGTCCTGGCTTTTGTGATATCCCCCGTTCCAAATACACAGGTTTCATTCTCAAACTCATGCCAACAAGTTTTCTATCATAAGTTTTTAGCTGCAGTGTTTATTTAACCATGATCAAAAACTTATATCAACCAAACTGTTTTAGTAGCTGAACCAAAGTTTTAGTTGCCTAAACATGAAGCTACCCTTAACTCACCATTAGCTAAGCTTTTCACATCACAAACAGATGAAAATGATCCATGCTATTGCCATGTAATTCAATTTGTGGTATTGAAACATAATCCAATTCATGGCAGAGGAATGTAATCTTCACATTATTGCGTCCGCATAATCTGCATTTCAGAGTTCATGCTCATTTCACAAAACTTTGAGCCTTTGTTGTGATGGCTGCTAACCCTACATAGCTGCAAACTGCCTGTGGGTGCACAATTAATTAAAACCTCATTAAAATATTTGTTTCAAATTTGTAAAAATAATTAGGCCTGTAATAAGTAATAAAAAACAATAAAAGATGCTCCCTTCTTCCTCTTTATGATTAAGCCTGTATCATCTATTCATTAACTTACGAGAGGGGCAAGAAAATGAACTGAATTGCATTTTCAATAGTATGGTGCATTTAATAACACAAATTAAAAAAAATGAGTAACTGATTCCAGCATAATACTCTCACAACATTACATATGTTTCTGGCCTGCAAAAACATGTAGACATTTCAGTGTAATTGATGATTTAGCTTGACACTCCTGTCCTCCAGGGACAAGAAAGACAAGCCATACATGAAAAAACATGAGAACTGTCTGCAGCGGGATAAGATACTGTTGCATTTCTTTTTTTATTTCAGCGAACAGGAACTGAGAAATAATGTGTGCCACCGAAAGTCAATAAGTAACCAAGATTGCAAATTTGAACAAAGGGAGGAAACCTGCTGGGATGCTTGTAGTTCTAATTGTGAAGAGGTTTGGGGAAGATTTTTTTTTTTTTTTTTATGGTGAGTTAGGGTCTAAACATGAAGAATTACTGCAGATTGTAGCAGTTATTTGGAAATCAGCTCAAAATCTAAATCTGTAAGAGAACATGCCTTCAATCAATTTGTGAAATCTGGGGCTCTCTATTCTTCTGGAAGCCTTTTGTCATCTCTTCCCTTTGGAAACAGTGTCAAGTCATTATGCCACTGCACCGATCTGACCTCCGCAACAACAAGATGGCCTAATAGGAAAACAAAAAATTTTAGCTTGAAAGCCCCTGAGGGATTATAAAGCCGAATTTGTATTCTTTTCATCGACCACAAGGTATGAAGCAGGTCCTTTTTTTTCTTTTTCCTGCAATTGCTTTGATTAAATGCCAGCCACACAAGCCAATTTATAAAGGGTGGGGTGAACAGCTCTTACCTGGAACTGAATTACACCAGTCACTTCTATCATCTATGCAGGGGAAGTAATTTACAAGCATCTGAACTGGTACAAACACACACACATGAAGAGAGAGACATTAAGAGAGAAGCACAGAGGGAAGGTGGGGGAAGGCAAGAAATAAAATCATGTTGGTAAAACATAGGAAGTGGGGTGAGTTTGGAAAGAAGACCAGATTAGACAAACTACAGACAGTGGTACTTTGATGAGCAGAGCTGCCCGTATTTATGATTAAAAATCGGCCGCTTCTCTCTGCCAATAAGCCCTTATCTGTACTGCATGCATATAAGTCTGATAGGGCCCCTAGCCATAGTGAAAGATAACAAAAATAATTAGCTAACATTCAGCTTTGAGCAGATGGAAATTTTATACTAAAGGAAAAAAAATACATTGGAGAAGTAAGATAGGAAGAGGAGCAGCAGTTTTACTTACAGTTTATTCATACTTTAAATGTTTCTGTTTATTTGTGTATGTGTGTGTGTGTGTGTGTGTGTTTGTCAAGAATGACATTATTTCCCCTAGGCATGTGCAGGCTTTCGCTTTGAGATAAGTACATACTGAAAATCTGCACTCGCACCTTGCCATCCGTCTGCAGTCAATCCTCAGTGATTTTAAATGGATGGAGCCTCTGCTGGGATTTCCATGTACAGGACTGTTCTACCCTTTAGATAATACTCCAACTTGGACCTGAGTGATGGATGAGATTAATGTAAACATCTGGCCTAGACTAATTTACTGTACACTCTCTGAACATTAAAGTACGACCCAAGTGATAAAAGGTACTACTCAGGCACTTCATTTTATGATAGTGCAGTCTATCATACATAAAGCAAAATCTGCATGCAAATACTGGTATATTTTTCAATCATTATTATTATTACTTTTTTTTCCAATCTAATTTAGGAACAGGGTCCAAAATTTGAATTTTTGCTCATCTGCAAATGGCAGATAAAGTGTGAAAATTTACTGGCGAAAAAATAATGTTTCATAATTTTGTCTCGATAACGAATGAATGAATGATGATGGTTTTTTTTTTTCCTTTGCATAAATGCGTCAAACAGTAGACGACAGGCCGTGGTGTTGCTGGAAGCATCATACTGTTACCATGGTTGTTGGAAAGCCGCCTCTCAATGAATCGCCGACTCCCTCCGTCATTTTTACCGGTTGTTTCTCCATATGCCCATTTTGGTGGCTTTACACTTGTGCGTGAAGTGATTAAGCGATAAAAAAATATTTGACTGAAATTGCTAGCTTGTTCATTTTCATTCACTGATAAGACCTGATAGACTGTGCTACAGAACAGCCAATGACTGACCTTTTCATTAGAAGACGACTGTTATCAGTTGATTTGATTCGTTCACATCACCATGTCAAGATTTTTATGGTGGAGAATGAGCACCTGGCTTTTTATAGCGATTTGAACGTGGCCAACTGGCTGGTAACTCCAATTCATTTATTGGCCAAAGCCAATTTTTATACACATTTGGTGCTTGGCGGTTGTTGATTTTGGGTCCTGCTTAGACAAAATGTTAAGGACTAGGTGTAAGTGAAAGTGTCGGCCAAGGAAAATGTAGATGAATACAGTTTTTTATATATTTTTTATATTTTTTAAAAGGTGGTCATCCTGTGCCAAGTAACATCAGACCTTAAATACACTGATAAATGTTGGTTGATACTTATCCTGGATTAGTATCTCTCAGTGATTCGGGGCTATAAATAACCTTGAACTTGAACTTGAATTAAAGAGGGAATTTGAAAAAAAAAAATGAAAAAGGCATTCACTGGACTGGATCCAGGAAAGTTTCCATCTGTCAGTAAGAAGACTGAAAACCTCCAGGGATGAGCACCATTGTGAATGTGGAGGCTGCCTTCAAGCAATATAAATGTTGTCAGGTCTGGCATCACCACATAAGTCTGTTTCGGTGTCGTCACACATTAGGAGGAGAAATGACACGATTTAGCCTAGCTATGTTCTCAGACTCGCCAAATCATTCTTAGAGCAAAACCACAGCTTAAGGGCACACCACCTTATTAAATCTTTGCTCGCTGATTCCCCATGAAGAACCCTACACAAATATAACGGAAAACTCTTTAATGCTGTGCAAGATTCTCATGTAAAAATTCATGTGATCAGCCTAAATCAGCCTCACCCTAACCCAAAATCACGCATAAAAATGGGCTGTCCCATCCTCCCTCAATTCTGGGATAACAGAAATTGTTTCCACATGCAGGGAGTGAAAAATTTAATCTTGAAAGCAAAATCAAAAACTTGCTTCCAAACATCTTTAAAAGAAAAATAAATATGTAATTTAACAAGTTAAATTAAGAAATGTCTACGTTTTGTTAAAAATATTTTCCAATCATTTGTTATGCCTCATCCTTCTGTATAATTTAATATAAAGAGATGAGACACTGGGTGGGTTGGGAAGCTGCTAATGCAGTTTAGTGATGTCAAGTTACATGATTTCTGGCTGTTTAAGTACTCAAGATCCAAACTGTTCCCTCTTGCTGCCGTTTGCGGTCACCAATACGCAAAAATCGAGTATCATTTTACCTTAATTTTCAGTCCCCAGAAGAATTTACCTCAAAACTGCATTACTAGCTCTTGTCTCTTTGTCCATGTTCTTTCTGCCTGCATTCTTCTTATACTGGATAAATTCTCTACGCCGGCTTCATGTGACAGGAATACTACAATGACAGAGTCATGCTATTTGAACCAATGAACCTGTCAGATTCTGGAATCTGATAACCTTTATAGATCCAAAGATGAAATAATTAAAAAAAAAAAAATCATGGCTGTCAGCAGTAGCTGCCAGTTGAGATGTATACGCTGGTGTATCATATTTTTGAGAATGATATTCCTCGGGTTGACTTCTTTTCACTGGTCTTCATGTTCAGCCTAAAACACAATTAACACTATTTAAAACTCTGGACTGGCAATTTACATTGTGTTTCTGGTGATGTTTTATCGTCTGATGTTGTTTTTTGGTTATTCCATAGCTATCTGGTCAAAAGTGAATCCACTGACATCATCACTGGTAGATATTCTCAGCACAGCTACAATGGTGTTTGATATGAAAAAAGATGTCAATGAAATATTGAGCTGTCAGGTTTGAATGTAGGCTCCTAACAATCACAGAGCAAGGGCACCTTTGTAGACTTGGCGATTTGCAGCAATGTTAAACAAAGGGAGAAATCCAGCATAGAATAGAGAGAGCTCACTCCTTTCTCCCATAAGCTTAATAGGAGAAGGAGTGAGCTCTCTCTGTCCTATGCTGGATTTTAGCTGCAGCTGCTCTCATGTACATCATGTTTGTCAGTTTTACTGACGGAAAGCCAGAATGACACCCTTTAAACAAAACAGCACCAGATATGAAATGCAAGTCACCAGTCCCTTCTTCTAAAATAGTGTTAATGTGTTTTACGGGTGGACATTTCCCTTATCTATAAATAGAAGAGCAGCATTATACACAGCAATTTATAAACTGTATATCACATGTGTATGATAACATTTTGGTGCGCACATTTCTCATCACATCTTGTAAGTCCATGGTTATAAAGTGTGTGATAAGTTGTATGTAATTTATGCTTTCTGCAATGGACTTAGTTCTCAACTTGACGACTTTGGAACTTTTTTTTTCTTCTTCTTGCATCTTCTGTGTTTAGAAATCAGGGTTTCAGTTATACAAATGCAGCTGTATAACATACTTTTGGCCACTGTAACCCTTGGAGGCTTGAATTATTTCTCATTATGCAGAGGCCAGCAGGAATGCAGTTTTTGACCTCTGGCATGCCTGTTTCAAACAGAGTTTGTGTGCATTAACTAACCATTTTGATCAACAGTGCTCCTCTAAGAAACTGCACATTGATAAAGCGATTTTTTTCTAGCAAGCTGACTGGCTATTGTTCTCCTTTTTCACTTCTCTATGCTCCAGTATGAAACAACTCTACTTCCTGGTGCAGTTATATGACAGTTGGCGGCTGTCAGTGACAACATGGGAACGTTTGGGCAGCAACACCAATCAATAACCATTCAAATGCTGATGTTACCTTATGTCCTTCCTGCCATTGCAATGATACTGAAAATGGAGCCAGCATGAGGTGGCATGTTCTCATATGGAACGGAAGTGAACAAGAAAATATGGCTCAAAGTCGTAACTGAATACAACTGCAAGGCAGCTGACGGAATAAACAATAATTGTGATCAGAACTGTTGGCATCTAATATACATCATGAAATGCCATCTAAAATATGCAATTTCTCAAGGCCTTTAAGTGGGTCCTGCTATTTATCACCAGGCCAGGAAGATTATCTGCCTTAGCTACAGTTGGTGAATGGAGGGAATGGAGGGACCCATGTATGATAAAAACCAATTAAGCTGTGGGGTGAAGCACGGTCTATCATATTGTGAGAGAGGGTGGGAAGGTGATAATAAATGTCTTGCACTGAAGGATGGAGTTAAGGATGACCAAGGGTAAAGAATGATGAAGAGGAAGCGGTGGCAAAGTTACAATTTATCTAATTCAGCTTTTCCGGACCGAGCGCACAATGCATTTTCAAACAATATGTAAACAATAACAGGGTTTTATATACATAGAAAACTGAGACTACACAAACAAGAGATTAAATGGCAAACAAAATCAGGCCAATATTAGTGATGATGACCCACAAAAGTTTGACTGTACTTTGCAAAAATTATCCTCTCGACAGATTCATAGTCATGCCTTTTCAAGTTTGAGGGAGACAGAGGAATATAGTGCTAGATAAATGGATATTAAACTGTATGTTTGGGATGTTTTATAAGGAGTATGAGGATTATCACTGTAAATCTCTCTGTCTCTGGTATGAATACAACATCAAACACATACCCCCCCCCCAACACCTCCCTGAACACTGTCATGCTTTAGGTACAGCACCCTATGCAACTGTGAGCTATGTGCAAAACCTTTGGGATATGTTGCCATTGGTCCTGTTATGAACATATTTGCTTGATTTATGAAGAATTTATGTTAAATAAAGATTGACACAAATAAGGAACATGGTAAAGTGTGTTTGAGATGTCTGTAATTTTGACTGATTGCAAAAACCACCTCATCCGATACTGGATTTAAAAAAAAAATGTATTGGCTAATTAGGATGCAAAGGCATGATGAGAAAGCACACTGAGTTACATGTCACTGATTAGAGATGATCACCAGAAACCGTCAAGCCATGGTACGGAAAACCTGAGTCAGCAATTGTGAGCCTGAAGCAAATACAGAAATCATTTAGAGAGGGAGACTAAAAAATGCAGAAATACAGGAAACAAGAAAAATGGGGGTTGGGGTGGAGGAATTAATATGATGTGATAACTCAAAGTCCTTTTATTCAGCATTATAGCTATAGGGATTGATTTATTGCCGAGCTCAACCTTGGGAAAATGGTGACTTTGTATGTGAAAACCTGGACACTGTAAACAGGAAATCAGTACTACTGTAAATCATGATTTCTGGGCTGTAACCAAGGTTATATGGCTTCTATACATTGTACAGCATTTACCTTGCTCTTAAGTTGAACATTTTTAATCCTGCATTCATTTACTGAGGCAGGAAAGAGTTGCACTGCTCTCTGTAGGCTAAAGTGTTCAGCTGTGTTGCACTTCTGGCCACACCTCGAGTGATGTCAAGGCAGGTATTTTGCCTTTGGCAGCATCAAATGGTCTGGGATCATAATTTACTGTTATTATTATTTTAATTGTTATCGCTCTCAAGAACAGATGGGCAATCCATTACACCTCTGTTCACTCTTGCTTCTCATTCCATTTTTTGCCTCTTTCAAAATTGTGTACGAGGCACAGACTGGCTCAAAACAGTGTGTTTACACACCCTTTCACCCAGAGACACCTCAATTTCCACAAGCTTAAGAGAATTAGGGACAAACATGATTACTTACAGTGTTTTTTCATTGGGTTATTCATACATGTAGTATAGATATATACCACATATTTATGTGGTATGTCTTGATAGCAGATTTTGCTCAGCCTATGCTCAGCTCATGTCTTTCCCTTTTGTTCTCAACAAGTTTATTATTACAACTTTCAGTCCATCACTGGCTTCCTGTTTAATATTTCTAATTTTCAACTTCTATCACCGAGAAAAAAAAAAAAAAAAAAAAAAAAAAAAGCACAGTCTGTGATAACCTGCAGCTAGCTTGGCACTTCAATAAGCAACAGGCCTGCTAACACCGCCACACGCAGTTTTTTTTTTCCTTTGTCTCTCACTCTGCAGTACATACACAGCACATATGACAGTTTTCTTTCACAGTGAATGCCATTTGCTGCTTTGGCAACAATTAGGCATGCACTGGAGTTAGCGGTCTCATGTATATTAAGTGTGCTGCAGCATAAAAAAAAAGATTGAGAAAAGTTGCCATTTATTGGAGTGCTATTGCTTATGAAGACAACCTCTCATTGAACTTGATTGAAAATCCAAAGTTTTTGTCTCTCAAATATCTTAAAGTGAAATATGAACCAACAGTGTGATGATTTACTTTCTTCCCTTGAGTGAAACTTTGTTCCCTTGCGATGAGGGGAACATTGATGTTTTCTTCTGTGAGCGCCATGTGAGCGGAGACAGAGAGGAAAATGCTGTGACTGTGAAGATAAAACTCAAGCAGAGGGAAAGATAGACTGAGACAGAGAGGGAAGTGTCCTACAAAGGCAATGTCTCATCTTCCTCTATTTTGCACCAAAGTGAGGGTGGCATATGGGGTCCCTACAGGCCTTATTATTGCATTACACATTTTGAACAACTCTGAATGGACCATTGATGGCAGTTTTATTTGATAAACAACAATGTCCAGAGGAAAGTTCTTAGGGTCGGAATACAACTTCTTTGTTGCTCTTAATGATTTTGGAAGATGTCCCAGAGAAATTCCACTTGGGGCCCAAACATATAATCATGAATCCCTTGAAGAAAATAAAATGAAATGCCTGAAAGCATAGCTCATAGCTACTGACAGTCACTGCTTGCTTGGATACACTGACACAAAAAATGTACTGCATATAACTTTCTAGCACTTCAAAAATGTATTAATAACTGACAATTATTAATTATCATGTGTTGCTAACTGTCATTCCTTCAATGTAATAATTATCTCTTTCTTACAATGTTTGCTGGTGATGCAGATCTCTATTCCAGTGCCATGGAGATTCACACCTCTAGTTGCACACATTACACACACACGCACACGCACACACATACACACACGTTACATTTTAGACATGTAGCTGATGCTGTTGTCCAGAGGGACCTAAATTGAGTTTAAATTCTTACATTCAATAGTAATAGTAAGTGTGCAAGTGTCACAGCATGACGCACATTGTCAGTGTGCCCTGACAATATTCAGTGATCATGTATAATCTAAAAACTGAGGACACAGGCAGAAAATATGTTTCTGAGAACATTTACAGTAAGTATAGAGGGCAGAGAATGTGATTTAGTGAGTGGAGCATACATGAGGTTCTTTATTTGAAAAAAAATGTGTTGTTAGTGGCTAACCCAGGTCATAAATTTAACAACCTGCCAAATACAAGCAAAAACTGGCTATATCAAGTATCTCCTGTCAAATCTACCAGCCACATTGGCAAGGCCATTTTCTTACCTGATTATTTTATCTGCTTCCATCTGTATGAAAGCAAATGTTCACCAGTACTAAGGCAGCAACTGGTGCACACAGTGATGTGGCAACAACAATTCTGTATTTGTAAAATGCTGGGTGATATTTACTGTAGATATATAAACGGTTGCTAATGTTTAAAAGTAAAATATGATAGAATGTGGTGCAATATTCAATATCTTTACTCATGGGGCGACGAAAGGTACTGAAAGAATTTGGCTATTCAAGTTAATGCCCCCGCTGCATGCACAGGTACTTCCAACGAAAACAGTGACGGCTCTCGTCTTCGTCTCTGCACGCAATGTTGTGGTTTACAAGCAGAGATCCATATTTAAGTGCACATACAACCTGAAAGAACAAGTTCACATACAGAATTACTGTTTCCATAAATTCCGCCGACTGCTGTAAAGCTCCAGCTCTCGTCCAAAGATGTGCTGGAAGCGTCTTGTATCCTGTGCAACAGCATCAAGGCAGATTCGAAAGAGTCAAAGAAGAAAGGGGTGAGAGGCAGTCTATTTTTATCTTTATTGTAAGAACTGGCTTTGTGCTACAAGGACACTGCCATGTTTTCTGTTTCACAGGGTAACAAACAGCCAATCACAACACAGTTTCAGACAATGGCAGGCACTTTACGGCGATAAATGGAATTTATTCATTGATTTAATTTATGCTGAGACTAAATGAAACTTGATTGCAGGGGAAAAAAAAGGCTTGGAGAGCCCATAGACTGATTGTGTGCAGGGAATGAACGCTGCTGGCTCCTTCAGGTTGTGTGCATGCTCTAATATGGATTTCTGTTCCACAAGCACTGTGAAAATATATAATATAAAGTTCCCTTTTGCAAGAGAGCTGTCACCAAGTTCACTAAAATGTGTGTGCGTGTGACTGCGCCACTTCCATGTGTGGCTAACTCTTATTCTTTTCAATAAGACACTGAATGTGATTTCTACTGGCACAATATTACTACACATAATGTCAAAAGTGGACTATACATAAAAGCAGAAAAACTGATATAGCCCATTATCTGCAACCAAATTATGGGACAATCTTACAAAATGATTCATTCAACCAAGTGTTGGAGACATCAGAAATTCTGTACTACCACTGATTGAGTAAATGTAGCTCCAAAAGGGATGAAACACCAAAGGCTGATTTCAGGCAAGATTCCTTGAGCACAGTGTGCCCATAATTGGATTAGAAGACTGGTTGCTACAGACAGAATGGGAGAGATGGAGTAAGGAGCTTTTGCCATTTATTCTCTTTTGTGTGGTTGGAGCTGATTATGACTAATCAATGCTGGCAAGTTTCAGGGGGCTGCCGATGAGAATAAAGCTCTGTCCTAAGTAGTTACCAATCTGTATCTCCTCGACAGTCTAAACTGTTGTAACACAAAGTGGCTCGCTATCACCCTTCAATTATCACATATCCATTTTTTTTTTTTTTTTTGCAGACGGTTTAAAAAGCAAGCATTCAAGTATTAAGTGCAAAGTTTCAAAAATATGCCATAGCAGCAATACAAAGCAAACAGGCTCCACAGTCCCTTCGAGAATTTACTGATGGTGTTATTTCTTATTGGAAAGGGTGGATTTTGAAAGACGACAGAGGTTAGAGGCCACTGTAAATCCTCGAAAGGCTAAGACAATATCCGAGGGAGCACTTGAGTCCCTGTTAGTTATACAACGACCTTAGTTACACCGCGCCCGGTGTCAAAAGTAATCTGTCTCTTTCTCTGGAGTGCCACTGCACTTAATAACCCAGCCCATGATAGCATCTGAAGAGGTTGCCCATTTTCCCTCTGTTACATACGAAAATGGCCACCACTTCATCAGCTCTCATCCAACCCTACTTGATCAAAAGAGGTTGGGGTCGGGGGGGAGTTGAGGTTGGGGTCCTTGATTGAGCGAATGCTACGAGATCAAGCAAATCAGTGCAGTGCAGATCTTAAGCCTGCTTGAAGAAGTGTTTTTATTGCACGCTCCCATTGGTATTGTGCTAAGAATCAACTAATTTATGTATGTTTGAGTAGCACAGTGTAATACATAGCACTTTATATTTCAGCTGCACAGTAAGACAAGTTCAGGCTGACAAAATTACACTTTCTTATAATGGTGTGATGGGAACTGATTCACCGCTGAAGGAAAAAGCACCGTTAGATACTCTCACGCTGTTATATATCATCAACCTGTGACATTTAGTAGATTCCAAGAGCTATTTTGTGATAAAAAGTTGGGATTTATATTTTTGGTGCACCCACTTTGACTCGGGCTTATCTGCTTCACTTAGTGACTTCTACCATTTCCCAGAATGACTTCAGACAACCGTTCAGGAACAGAGTTGAACTTGTTGCACTGGATTGGTATCTGCCTCTCTTCTGCGTTGAATTTGTGCCCATTGGACACATTGTTGGGCACATTGTTGAATGTGGGTGCAACAGAAGCCCGTGCTTTTTGATTCTGAGAGACTGACAACAAAACTTGATGTTTGCCATTAGATGTAAAAATGTCAAACTCTGTTGCAGATGTGTTGTGAAATATGTCAGCTTGACACGATGTCTAAGTTTATCCGCTGGAATCAGAAAAATACACCACCAAGCTGTAAAACAGGCCCAGAAATCCAAGATACATTGACAATAGCTGTTCTTTCAACTGGTTTTGGGTGGATTTTTCCTTTACAGGGAAAACAGAAATTTCCATTTCTTTGAGACTCACTTTACTTAAAATAGTCGTCGGCTGGATCGTTTGCAAAAAGCCCATCACTACTTTGACATTGATAGAGAGAAAATGTCAAGATTAAAAATCATAAACAGTGACTTAAGTGAAACTGAGCTCTGAACTTCGTAAAAAGGCCGTTGAGGTCGTGTGATGTGGCTTGTTTTTGAGCAAACAACTCTATTCCCCGATGACAGACAAGTCCGTATATCCAGCATGACATCAGGCTAGCGAGACTCTTTAATCTTGTATTCTGTTTGCCTACTCCCCAGCGCTGGCAGGCTCTGTAGTTATTTCCCCTCAGGCTGTGGTGGCGTCACATAATAGTGACTTTTGAATAATGATTGAAATGTTTTGAAAATAAAAGTTAACAACCAAATGAAGGTATTTTTAATATTAGTTAAGCATAATGTCACATTTATAAAGTGAGGATGGTACAGAATGTTGAGGTTCGGGCTTTGAGGGCGAACAACAGATAGGCGCCAGTGGTGGAACAAAAATGTTCTGGTGTAAAATTCTCCTTCATAAAAACTAAAACCTAGCTTGATCAAAATGCACACAGAGTAAAGGTTATTGAATTATGTCGGGGAAAAAAAATGCTGTTTCACATAATTTTTCCAAAGCAATTCAAAATTGACAAGAGGACAAAGTTCCCAAGACCCCAAAAGAAATGGGGAGGGCGAGTACTCCAAAATACTGAGAAATATAAAATAGCATTTGAACTGTCAAAATTGGCTGGGCGGGCCTCAGTTTCCCTTGTAGGATAACAATATAGTTTGACCTCGGTAAGACCAACCAACTGTCCAGAAAAGTGAAAATATCCTGCTTGTTGGAACTAAACAGATCGCTCCACTCTTTTGTGTGAAAGTAGCTTTTAATCCCCAGTAAAACCGATCTTTTAATTCAGAAGAAATAAACAGATAAGCCTCTCTCTGCATAGAAAGACTTCAGATTCTGATAGTTTCATCATGTTTTCAATGATTAAACATTTAACAATAAAAAAACATTTTAATCAAAATTCAAAAATTCACTATTCCTTTGAGCCAAAAGAAAATTACTCACCATATTGACGAATACTCACTGACGATACTGACGAATACTCAAAGTACAAATACACAAAAAACTCAGTTGACATCACATGAAAAGTGCAATTGGATACTTTCACTATTGGCAATTAGACAGGTAGAGGAAGTCGGACAGTGAGGCAGCAATGCAATATGGTAAAGTTAAACCTAAAAAATGAAAAAACACCAAGCACACCAAGCACTCTTACACACCAGATAAAGAAAATTGGTCAACCAAATACTAAGTTTTTTTTTGTGCTTTTTATCTGTGCATACTGCAATTTTGATGCATGCGCATTAATTTTTTCCCACTACACCTCATCACAACTGTTGGTCCAACATATTCTCTTTAGAAGCTCATGGAGTCAGAAAGCTACTGCATCATATGAGCAACTAATTAATCATTGCAATGTGCAACGCAAGGCAACACAAAGGCATTTCCGCCACAAGCCTGAGGCTACAGAACCTTGACAAATACCAAACTAAATAAGCCAGCTTTCCTCCGACAATTCCGCTCTGCTTTACTCCACTGCACTCCGGAAAAGTCCCTGGTGCTCATTCCATGTTTCTCTCTGCTTTTTCAGGTGACAGGGTGAGTCATTACTCAAATCCAATTTGCCTCCGAGCCTTTGTGTTGCCTGCTTCGCTCATGTGTCTGTCTTTTGACACATGAAAACATATCTCTTTCTATCCCTGGCATGTGACCAATATGTTTCTCTCTTTTTTTCTCCAAACATCAGTTGGTGAGAGGGGCAATGAGTGGAGAAGATGTTACTTTTACCGAGGGCCAGAGAAAATGAAGCCATTCATCTGCCACCAGGTCATGAAAGGAGAGGGGAAACACTGGTGTGCTTTCTATTATATTTTCGTTGATGGGGAGGCTGTGTGGATGCCTCTCATTAGAGCAGTCCCCCCTCCCTCCAAAGCCCTACCCCCGTGGCATCCACTCCAGCCCTTGCTGGCTGCTGCTACTATGCCCAGCTGCGAACAGATGGGTGGCACAGAGCAGGCCAATATGTCAGGGCTGATGGTATTGAAAGAAATATGAAGATTTCACTCGGTGGCATGCTCAGTTCAGATGCGGTGAAAGCATGGAGGACTTGAAAAGTGTGTTGTGGAAGGTGTTTAATGAGGAGGGTCTGAGCTCGTCGCCTCATGCAATATAACCTGTTTTATTTTGCTTTATTCATTGCTATCGTGTTTTGCTTTTCGTGCTGTTGTGTTTTGTTTTGCATTGCCTTTAATTACTTGCTGTTAGCTAGATTTTACATATGAAAGGTGCTATATAAATAAACTATTATTATTATCATTATTTTATTAGGCAAAATAGACAAAGCACTCAATAATACACTATATTAAAAGCTGAAACCAATATTTGATCGCTCCTGAAACCCCATCATATTTGTTTTTGATGATACTATTTTTAGCTTTTTACTGTCCCACTCCATAAAAAAGATATGTATGGTATAAATGTGTGCGGATGCCACACGCAGTCCAAGAGCTTAAACACCAGCTTCTCTGCCAAAAACTCCACCTTGATGGAGTTTTTTTTCCTTGTTTGTTCCCCGGCTTAAATATGCGAGTGGTGTCTATACCAGACTGCCTCCTCTAAGGTCAAGTTTCCAGGGAGAAACCACAGCTCTTGTAGGTGATGGTGATACATAACAGGTTCTGAGGCCAGCGCGGTTGATGAATACTTGATGGGTACAACTGCTCCTGAAAGTTTGCTCCAAAGTTATAAAATTAACAGGAGCAATGACAAAGAATGGATGAGTCAGTGGTGGTGAGCGGAATCTGTGTCGGCTCTGATTGTTTCCATGTCGTTGCCTTGGAGTGTTTTAAGGCCTCTCTCCGCAGGATCAACAGAGACAAACAAGTTTTTACACATACAAAAAGTGCGGGTCAAAATCTTCAACACTGAATGTTTTATTTTTTACAAATTACAAAAACGACTGTAGGCTATATTTTACCGTACTACTACAATAAACAGGTCAATAAGTATTTTATACATATTTATATATTCACACAAAATTCCTGCTCTCTCTCATCATGCACACTGACTCATTATGAGAACTCTCCAAAAAGATTTGTGCTGCACAAAATTGTGGGGTAAGTTCAATTTAGTAGTCAATGTTTTAAATGAGCCAGTTTTAAAATTCAGTACTGGGTCCAATGAGGTGCATAACAATACAAATCAGGTGAGGTATGTCAGTGTGTGTATTTGGTTATAAGGCAATACTGGATTTATATGAGAGGAGGCCAGAAAACACTGTGCAGTGTATGAATTGACCGTCTTGATTTTTTTTTCAAAATGTAAGATATGGGATACTTTTGGTAAATGAGTGATTGATTACCTGAATAAGAAAGCTTGGATTGACACTTGACTTCATGGTTAAATGCCTACAGGCGACAGGTTAACTCCTCCTCCCTTTGTTTTCAAATGCAAAATGGCTTGTCAAAGGTTTGACATCCAGCACAGCACAACTCTGTGAAAGTCAATATTATATTGTTTTAGACAACATGTCTCTTGTGTCTTCAGCCTCACAGCTAGTTAGTTACTTAAGTATGGTCTTGTCAGGTTCATCCAACAGTTGAACTCTATTCGTGTGAGCTCCCAAACATTGAATACATAAAAAACATTTCCCTCCACATAAGATGTTAGGATCATTGTGTCAACTGGAAACAATGTTTTCCTTAAATTTGTTTAAAATTACATTTTAAATTTACCAACCAAATGCATATTACTCTCCCTCAGGGATTCAGAATGGATTTGGTATTTCACCCCGGCCATGGCATGAAGAGCTTTGTTTTTTCATTTGATGTCATCTGTTTCCTTTTACAGTAACAACACAGAGGAGCAGTGCTCAGCACATACTGTATGTCATAAATAGCGTTTAAATCTCCAACTATGTCTCTGTTTATCTTATACACAACCTAAGCTGAAACTGCCTCTGAGCTGAGCCCCAAAAGCTCTGAGATCTTAGCAGCACCCCTGTACAAACACTTGGCTGTTTGCCAGCAGCAATGTCATGTGCTTTCAATACAAATATCTTTAAATATTGTTGAACCATATCTATGTGAAATTGTAATTATGCTTAAAAATGTTCTATGCTAACATCATACATAATTATCCACCAAGACCAAAAACACTTGGACTAGACAATCGGTGCAATCTATCCTTTAGTGTGAACAGGTAAAGATTGTCTAATCTGGCTGTTTAGACTGATATAATTAATAACATTATTTGGGCCAAGTTTAGCCTGGTGCTCGGTGGAAGATTCACCAAGATTTAAATCTAAGAGTGACACAGGAACAGCAAATGGGAGTTTAGATATGGAGAAATGTGAAGGAAATTATCTAGAGGAGAGGTAATGTCAACAAAAAGTCCCACTGCTGTAGATATGTGCAAGATTCAAAACTCCACTTACTTCATTTTACCAATATGGAAGAAGTTATCTCAAAAAACATTACAAAATGGCAGCGTGCCCAGACCAGTACACCAAAGTATGCAATTACAAATTAAGTAAGTCTCATGCAAAATTCCTCATCAATATTAGTCATGTCATGATGTCTCTTTGAAATCAATTTTTAAATCATTTTATAACCATTGGAGCCTCTCTCAGTTAACTGTCCTGTGTGAATACTTGAATAACTGAATTGGTGAGCGTGTGATCCTTCATCTTCATGTGTGACACACATTGATTGAATGATTGATTGATCAGACTAATTGAGTTCACTTCAGACATGTAAGAAACAACTGACAGTTATCCTTTATGCCTAACAAGAAATAGATATGTGATGAGTGCCTGAAAAGGATGAAGTGCCTGAAAAGGATGAAGAAGTACTTATTTACTCCCACCTCTTTTCTAATTCCTCATTACTTACAGAAGCTTAAATTAAATACTGTTATATATACATATATAAATTAAGTATATTTGACATGCAGGTTCCCTACTGCCAACTATTTATGCACCTATTGAATGTACAGCAAATACAAAGTATTTACTGTCTTCTCCTCGTGTGAACAGTGAGGAGTGCTATAGTCTGTCCAGGGCTTCAGACATAATGTTATTTACTGGGCAGTTATAGACTCCTATTCCTTACCTATCCATATATAAAGCAAATGTACATGTAAAATGTATTTAAAACATCTACAGTTAATGACTGGAAAATGTAGATCTTGTCTTGTGTAAGCTGGCTTCAATATGTTTTAAGTAATCTTGTATCCTCCAAGCTTAATGCATATTTCATATTTGTTGAATTCCTCAAAATGTTTCTGTTACAAAATCAGTGTCTGCGAATGTTTCTAATTTTGGATTGTCTTCCAGTCTTGTAATGTCAACTGTGTTGTGCAATCCTAGCTTTTTTCTAGACCACAGGAAGTCTAGCAGTTGCTGAGGTGTCGGCTAATGGGGAAGTTACAGCAGCAAAGGATGAAAAGCCAAGAATTAAGAGTGAGCACAAGTGCACCAGCTCATCTGTTCACAGAAAAAGTACCGACAGAGGTCTGGAAAAGTCTCGATTATAAGAAGCCACATTTTGAGAGCTACATACATTTGGATGTGTTCAGCCAAGGCAGCATTTGAAACAGACCCCTAATGTTTTGTCATTTCAACACACTCCATGACTCCATTTCTCCAAGCGGTCAAGTGTTGAAGCAGGCAATGTTGCACAGCTTGTCCTCTCCCCCCTCCAAAAACCAAGATGGACTCCTCTGATGAATGATTAGCTTGATGAGGAATCATGATCTAGATCAAGAGCAGGCTAATGTCAGCAATCTGTGTTGTCCATCTGTCTACTTACCCAACCAGCCACCTAACTTATTCCACACCTAGAGAACAGCAGAGCTGGATTTTGCAGATACAGCTGTGAATGGGTTTGTGCTCAGTTTTGTGTTGTTTCCCCACAAGACGCCTCGTAAACGGTGATGCATGCATCTCGTTCACAGCCAAACCTTTACACTGAGGTGAGGTGATGTTGGAGAGCAAAGAACACAGCATTGTATCTTATGAGCATTTAAATCCTAAGCCTAAGAAAATGTGAAAACGTTAAGAAAAAGAGAAAGGGAATGAGAAAATGGTTGGCCTAAGAATGAACTTATGAGTTGTTTATTAAAGTAGGAAAACATGTATATTTATGTCTATATATTATGGGGATTCATAAGGTATAAGTTATAGATTTCAAGAAGGCAATGAACTTCATATTTTTCATTGATAGCTACACACTGAAAGGGCATTAGTGCATTACTACTTCTACCCACAAGGAAACTTATATAATTAGAGAAAACTTGAAAAACCTGGCTTAGTAACGTTAATCATGGTAATGGAGGATAAATGTAGAGTGAATGAAATTGTACCTACAGATAGAGAAAATAAGAACCGGCTTTTCATGGCATTTTAGAAAAAGAAAAGGGTAGAGACGTGGACCATTGTCATGTACATTCTCCCACTAATACCTGTATTTATGTCACAGCAAGACACCTGAAAGGTGCATGTCACACGAGTCCACATGAGGGTAATGTAAAGAATAATGGTGAGTGATGTGGTGAAATGGCTCACAAAATGAAGTCCTGCTCACTTGAGCTTTCCCATGCGGTGCACCATCCATTTGAATTATCTGCGGTCTGGTGGACACACCTTGTGTGGCATCCAACGTTAACGTGGAAACGCTCAAAAAGCTCAGCGCAATATGTGAACTGGCATGTGAGGGCTGCGGGACGACAGTGTCATTTTTCAGCCATGTTACATGACATAGATCTCAATGTGTCAGGTGCACCGCTTATGTTCGGAGAGGCGGTTGCAAAAATATGCGGCGATACCTGATTGGACTCTGTGGATCTGGAGTCTCTACAGGCAAAATGTAAAGCCGGCAGAGAGAGGAGTTCTTAAGAAAGGCTTTGAGGTAAACAAAGTGCGAGCACAAAAACTTTCTCACCCTCTTTCTCAAACACAAAGTGCAAAACTCTGATCCCCATGGAAAACAGGTGGGATGACAAGGAATTATCCTTTCCTCTCAAACAATTACAGCCCCTGATTTACAGTGTCAAGCAATGAGGGAAGCCGAAGCGAGGCAGCTCTCTGCATTTCATTAGACAGAAACTGCTAAAAATTTTTCCCTCTGAAGGAGTGACACGGTCTCGCATCACTCGCTCCGCGGGCAGCAGACAAGCCTATACGGACTGTGAGGAATGTCAGCCCGACCAAGCTCTATTCTGGCACTCACCTGACACACACTGCTGCCTATGGCATTATCACCAGCCACCCTTCCCTTGCATGCCATGCCTGGTTAAACTCGTGGTCAGTTTCTGTCTTGGCTTTGCACAGGGTGTCATAAGGTCTTTAAGCTGGTGAGACAACTTTCAAAGTCCGATGTTGCTGTCAGTGCCATGCGGGAATATTTGTTTATCACAGGTATAAAATCCAAGGCTTATGACAGCTGTCAGACGTCCATCTCAATTTTGCTCCTAGTGATCACCCTTTGATTTCTCATTCAGACATGCAAATGACACACACAGTCCTTCCCCAAGGGACACCAGTGAGCCGAGATTATCATCCAGGCCCTACCCGGGCAAGTTCTTTTGTAGCCTCACGGCCCACAGGGATAACATTACAGTTATCATGAGCGGAGAGCGGCCCGACGGACGGACCGACCGTGGCCGCAAAAATGAAGAAATATTACCAGAGGAGGAGGACTGTGAACCTAAAACCCAGAGGCCATACATTATCCTGATAAGTCCTGTCGACCCGAGCCAGCGGACTCATTGTCGAGCCCCACCACCTAATGACGGGAAACTGATAAGCTGGCGCACCATGTCACCAATGATGTAAAACAAAAATAGATCCAATTAATCATATGAATTGCCATTAAAGAAGAAATAAGATGATGAGACAGGCTCCGGCCAGGTATGAGGGCCTAATGAAAAGTAATCAGTCAGTGAATCATTAGGTTTTGAGTGAAGGGACACGTCATGTGACTGCCAGGAAAACGGATGGTAGTGTTGGACTATCTTTAGATATGGAACCCCAGGTGTATGAATGAATACCACTCAAGTTGACATTATCACTCTTGAACATTTGGATGACTTAGAATTTATCTGTTGCAATGTTGATGCTGCAGGCCTACATGACTGATGAGGCAATATTCACTGATTTGAATGAACGATGATAATTGAAACTGTTGGATGTGCATAAGATCTACATATATAAATATGTATTTATACTCTATATAGACGTGGACATTATATGTAGCTTGCCGTGTGACGAAATGGGCGAGTGGAAAGGAGATTTGGCAAACAGTGGAAGAGCTGTAGTTGGACTCGTTCAATGGGTCTCATTCATGAATTTCATTCATAAGTGTATTTTCACATCAAAAATGCTGAGACTATAAGCTGTGTATGTTAATGAATCCCAATCACTTGTAAATGGAAAACGTATTCATGGGACCTTAATTATCATGAATTAAGATAATGGCACTGCCTCAGTCATATTAAGCAAAGGAGAAAACCCGCATTCATAATCGTCTGGACCGAAATGTGATTGAAGAAACTGATAAAGAATAACTTCAGCCATGCAGAGGTAATACTCAGAGCCACTGAGGGCAAAAGAAAAGAAAAAAAAAAACAAAACAAATAGTGCTCCACAGCAGAAGCAGTGGGATTACAGCTCCACAAAAGACGACATATGGCAGGAGATCACAGAGCAGGTGAACACTGTTACATCCTCATAGAGAATTGCGCAAAAAAAGTTAAGGGGAAGTGGTTCCATTCAAAACAGAAGGGGACTGGAGGAGGCCAGGGAACTGCTGGGGTGCACGTCGGTGCCATCACTAGGGATGTGTCAGTTTCTGGGTTTGGTCCAGATGGCGACAGCGACTATCATTCCAAGGGCTTGAAACTATTCCCCGGCCAACAGGCTCGGGGGAACAGACCTCGCTGGACTGTGGGTTAACTGGCTGGACAATGTCTGTTCCCCCACTTCTCACTCTCCTGAGTCCAAATTATTTGGGACTTTGTGGCTTTTCAGCCCCTTGAACAGTGTTTCATTGCAGAGTAAAACAACATCTATGAGTCACTGACAGGAATATTATGGACAACAGATTATTTTCTTTAAAATATTGCTTTTAGATTATATTCAAAACCTTTTTAATTTCCATTTTCATCAATAAAAGTGAAAAGATGATTTGAAAGACGAACTATGAAGCCTCAGCTACTAAAAGTTTCTAAATAAGTATCTTTACCTAACATCTTCCTAAAAAAAAACGTCTCATGAATGAGATGCAATGAGCTTTGATGGGAAAGCAGGTACAGTACAGAACATTGCAGACTTGGTGTGTTTCAAGCTCAAGAATGATTTATTCAAAGTGATTTATTTATTTGTTCTTCCATGCGCAATACCCGACTATGAAAATATTTCTTTGAAAACAGTTCAAGTATACAGGTTTTCAAAGCCACAGCGTTTACAGCGCAGAGATGAGTAATACTGACACAGGGCAAGCTGTTTTGTTGGTGTTAAGCAAGACACCGATTAACCGGCAGGTTGAAAATGTTTCTTGACTTCCCATGACCAGATGAACAGAGTCAAGTATTGAAAATAAATCTAACCTTTGATGTGCTGCCCAAAGCTGGAGAGATATTTCCAATATGTCTGTAATGCACTGTCACAGCTTATTTCCTGGACACTGCATGTTTCCAAGCACTTACAACATCGCTGAAGTATCACTGTGAACAACCGATCATCATTATAAATAACAAAATAATCATTAAAAAAGCATATTTGTTCAAACCCACAGAACTTGATTTTAAATTCTAGTGGACATGTCCAGGTTTCCAAAGATATCAAATGTCCTGCTGAATTACAGGGAAACTGTATAAAATGATGCACGAGAGAGATATCCAGATATTTTCTGTCTGATGTGATGCTGCAGCCATTAAACAATCTTGGGTTTGGATATTTCACTGAGTGTAAGTGTGATGTAGCTTCAATGAAGTGCTGCAGATACAAAATATGTGTGTGAAGTTGTACAATAAAAAAAAATGTTTGTTTTTCTAAATATGCAGCTACTTAAGAGGAAATTAAAGGGAAATCAGAGTTCAAGGGATTAAAATATTTCCTTGATAACTCTGAGCTGACAAATTTTACTTGACACGATGAAGGGCTTACACGGAGCCTTCGAAATTTGTATATCTGGTGAGCGAGAAACAGATGAATTCTTCATTAATACAGTAAGCGTCATACAAAAATGCAATTTAAGGCACTGAAGAACATCAGAGTGTGCAGTGTCTCCCTATCTCAGAGCTGGTAAAGGTGGGCTGACTTGCTTGGAGACATCATCGATGCCCCATGAAATGTGAAATTAATATCTGTATCTTTAGGCGAGTGAGGAGAAACAAGTCTAATCGCCTTGTACACCAAGTCATTTATTTATATATCAGATTTATGTCCAAAAGTCTATTTCGGTACTGACATCTAGGCTTCAAGCCTCACTACTCCAATCGCGGCTTTGGAAATCTGATAACCTGATAATAGTATGTCCCAGTAAACTGTAACATTGTATTTTATAGTGGCTGCAAATTAAAGCTGCCTAAAGCCTCCTCGTACTGAAGCTGAAAGTTCGCACCAAACTGAATCGCAGCACATTCTGCACATTACTTTGCATCGTTTCGCTTGTTTCCTGAAGGGCTAGTTGACCTTAAAGGCATGTGTGTATACAGTATGTGCGCCAGAAAATGAAAAAAAAAAAATCCCAATGGGTTACAGCAAAGACGCAGCACTCCTCCACCGCTTTCTCCAAACTCCCACTTGTCTGTGAGAGTTATGACATTATAAATGGAGGTTTTATGTCTTCGGGCAAGAGGTGAGCACCAGGCGCACATTCCTCTGCATTACAAATGGTACAGGTTTCCATATGGATCATAGTTTTTAAATGGCATTCTGAGTCTTGTTTGATTCTTATGCAGGGAACCACACAACAACAATGCTTTACACCCAATGTGCATGTTGTTGTTTTGTGATTAATCTGTCGGATACCGCGGGCTTGCCCCAAAGTACAAAGCAGTTAAGCAGCAATACTATACGTGCATAATACCCCAATCATGAATTCAATCATTTCATTTATACATCAGACACTGTGACTTAACTCACAGGAGACTTAGCAACACAATGTAGAAAGAGACTGGGAAATGTTTACATTTTACGACTGTAGCTCTTGAAGTAATGAGTGCTATAGATTTTTATCTAACAGATAAAGTCTGCTATTGGTCTTCTCGGTCGGGTTTTTATCATTTCTCCTGCACTCCCACCTTTTAAACTCCACCTTTGTTCTCTTGACTGATCCCTCTCTTTTCTTCCTCGGCTGCAGCTCCTCTGTTCCTCCCCTTCCACATTTAATTCATACTCTTCCTCTGTCTTACCCTGCTCCTGCTTTCCTCTGCACCATGCCCGTTTTTTTTTTTTTTTTTTTTTTTCACACTATTTCACTATCTCCCTTCCACAGAGGGCACATAAGCAGAATGTTCTGGGCGCTTGCAAAGCGTCTGGCTTCCAAGCCCATACATCCAGCCGGCCAATATGTTTGCTCCCACAATGTCCCTGTACACAAAGTACACTTGTGACTGCTTGCTTGAGTTGTCAAATACAAATTACTGGCCAGCGGGAGTCTTTGAGCTTCACTGCAGTTCTTAAAACCTCATTTCCGTGGCTTTATTTTGTTCACAAGACACGGGAGAAAAAGAAAGGAAGACAACCTTTTCAGCATTTTGAGCTGACAACAGAAATTTGTGGAGATTTTTTAAAGCAATATCTATGCAACAAAGGAGAAGGAAATGGTGCCTTAAATTGCTTATGTTTCCACACTCCATGACGAGAGAAAAGTGCAAGCTGCTGTTTTGGTAGGGCGCCATAGATGTTGACTTTGACTTTCCCCATTTGCAAATGGATCATTATTTCAATCTCTTTTCCAGTTCTAGCATAATGGACCAAGGCAAGAACTTCTGGCTTCCTTGGATTTGAATGCAACAGTCGAAAAAATATTATAACTTACTATTACTACACTGCAGACAAATGCCCTTCTTCCATGTTGCTTCACATTTTCTTCAGATGACAGACATAGGAGATGAATCTGAAAACCCCAACAGCCTAAATCAGAAACTTCAGTCATCATCGCACTTTAAATAAATAAATAAATAAATACATAGATAGATAGATAGATAAATGAAACGACTCTCATTGCAATTATTCAATGAGTGAACCCTATTCTAAAAACCTGCTCCTTCCATGCAAGCCTCTCGGACAGAGGGTATGCCAATGAAAGCAAAACTCCAAGTTAACTTGAGGCTTTCACTGCGACTCAATGCCGTGCTCATTTTAAAGACTATCTCCTGAAACAGAAATGGGAAAACAGTACGCCTTGGGGCACCTTGCAGAGATGGGGCCATTGAATACAGTAGCCTGCCGGCAACAGTGCTGAGAGGCATTTAAATAATAACACAAAACCAGCTCAAGCACCTCAGGGATGGTGTTATTCTGAAATTTCAAAATTATCAAGATTTGTAAGCACGTTGACTGATTATTGAATAAAAACGCACATTCCCTGTGACTTCAAATTTCATTGCCTGCTGCTTACTTCAAACTTTTGAGTAATTTCAAGTGAGTTTTTCCTCCCCACGTCCATGAAATTCATGCTTTGTCCAGGAAACTAGACATATGCTGTTGAACTGCTTTACAGAAATGCAGTAAGATGCTGAACCAAATGTCTACATTTGGTAAATCTCCTAAGTAATCCCTCTAAACAGGTAGAGCTCTTTCAGAATATAAAAATCTGTTTATTGTGCCAAAATGAAATGTGCCTTTGAGAGAAAATTGCATTCATGAATGGACTTACTGATGGTCAGCTACCCTTCATTTAACAGTTTTTTTAAATTAGTGTGAGTCATTACAGCCATTTAAAGGATGTACCGTTTATATCATTTGAAGCAGTATCTCATATCACATAAGAGTTTGCAGGACATAAATCTAGCAGTTTCCAATGTTAATTTTGCTTATACTGAAAATGAAAATAATGACTTTCCCCTTCATTTATCCTGTATCTTCTTGATATTTTATAATGAAATAAGCTGAATGCACTAAACCAATCTCACATTACAAAGACAATCTCCCCAGGAAACTACTTTCCATGCCTCTCACTGACCGAATTCAAAATAATCTTCAATTAAGGTTTACACTGTTTTATGGTTTGTTTTGTCATTAGGAAACAGCTATGATACAGGCGAATAGTGGAAATGAATTACTATCTTCTAGCTAAAAATTGTTTGAGAGGCACTGCATCAGGCCTCCACACATTAGTGTGTTTGTTGTGGATAATAAGTAGCCTTGGTTTTTCAGCGTGTTAAAAACTCCTCACACATCATCCAAATTGGTCAAAGAGCAGACAGACATGTGAAAGGCACCTTTGCTTTCTGCCACACGCTCTCTCACTTGTTCATTTCACAGGCTGTTAATCATTACTGTGATTATTTAATTAAATAACTTTTTGCTTTTCTATGGCCCTCAGTCTACAAAGACCGTGCAGTTGCCAGCAGCAACGGTGTACGTGGGAAGAAGGGTGGGTGACATAATGACAAGAGAAGCGTCTGTAGGAGTGGCACCAGGGATGGCTTCTGTGTCCTTTCAACTAGCCCACAGTCCGATTCACATGGCAGGGATCTGCTGATGTCAACAAAGTTTCCAGTCTGTTTCACTGATGAAGCTCACCATGAGGACAACACACCACCCTGTCATATATTACGAGGGTCCATCTGCAAGACGATTAGCAGGATTATTGATGCATGGGCAACATTTTCACAGCTCACAACTGGTTAGGTCAGGCAATACTCATTAAGATTCATAAACATGGGATGAGCTGGTTAATAGTTGTGTGGGCTGATTCCACTGGGCTTAGCGTAAGGGCTGTGTGAATATGTAATGTCCTTGGGACATTAGGCATAACCAGCAAAAATGCATGAAAATTATGGAATTCTAGCAATCTAATAATATCATTGTATTTTAAGCATTGTATTTCACAAAGTATTGTTCAGCGAGATATTACAAGGATTTAGAAGAATAAACTACATAAACCTATCGAACAAATATTTTCTTACATGCATGTAACTAATATGAGTTTGACCAGGAACTACACTATTTTGTATTTTTTTTCTTCTTCCATAAGGGCAACATCTATAAGACAAAATACTGTAAAAGGCTTTATCATACCGTTTGAGTTCTCTCCTCAAACAGGGCTTTTGGATGTCAAGAGCCCTGAAGGCATGACAGAACTTGTAAAACTCTGTGCAATCACTGAACTTCCAGGCCTGTGTCCTCTCCGCGTCTTATTGAGCAGGTATTGGCAGCTGTTCAGAGGAGCCGGGCCCTTCAGGTGCATACACTCCAATAGTGCTCCATTCCTCTCCATTAATTCGTCATCAGTATGGATCCATCTTTTGTTGATGGTGGCACACTTGCACCTTCCTTGCCCTGTCGCGCTGCCCCGGACAGCCCCGCCTGAATAAAAATGAAGCAAGTTGCTTCCATCATGGCAGTCATTGCGCCATTTGTTTGAGCAAAACACGCGGGCCTATTATTGGAGTGTCATGGCGCTGTGTGTTTGGAACGCGACAAATCACTGCAGGCTGTCGCCCGGGCAGTTTTGCGGCATTACTCTCAGCAGAGGGGAACGCTGTTAATGCTGATAAACACTGGAGAACGAGGGTCATTTACTAAACATCCATTAAGCAGGTGCCAATACTCCACCAGGGGCAGAGACTTCTCTCATTCTCCCAGGGTCATGTGTTTACACTGAGCTGCCCAACACCAAATCTCTTACTGAGGTTCAGAACTAAGATTAAACACACTTAAGGGGAAATGGTTGTTTGCTGGATTTACAGATATACAATTATTCAGAGTGTAGCTGCAATCTGAAGACATTATTTTTGTAGCTTAAACCAGTCGTGCGGTTCTATTTTGATCTATCCATCTATTCATCTGTCTCTCTCATCCATCCATTCATCTCAGGGTCAAACAGTGGTGGAATTGAAATGACAAAGATGATTCATCCCAAGGCGACTCGCCGTGCTCATGGTGTCTCCCTCCCCTATCAGACACCGATCCGAACAACAGACCACGAGTTGTTTGGTTTTCGTCAAAATGCCCAGGGAAGCCTTTCACTGTTTCTTCACATAGTGGTTTTTTTATGGAGGACTACAAGAAAGATCACAGGCTTCAAAGCCCTTTCAAAGCTCTTGCCCACGGCTCTAGTTAAAGCTCATTAAAAAGTCTAATCAAAACACAGCAATGGCATAATAACACGTAATGTTAATTTGCAAAATATATATTTTTTTTTGCTTGATGAGCAAGAGACCATAACAATATGCACCCTCCTGGCCCCCATGAAATATTAAAGATATGATCGCCGACGACTTCCAAGTAACAGCTCACTTCATTTGAATTCTAAGGAAAATGTAATTTATGACTTTACTCAGAACTAATTTTTCCTTTCTAATTGTTGATATTGCCTCAAGGCAGCTCCCTTTGTTGGATTTCTAATTTACGTAAATGAGTGAAAATTATTTTCACTTTTTTTCCCCACCCCTAGGAAGCCAGGTGTGGAGACACTTTCATTTCCTTAGACAATTGATGTCACACAATGTGTTTGACACAAAGTTAACTGTTTGATATCTTGGACTCCAACAATTACATTTCAGCTGTCTTACAGGAAAGTTATTTAAAATACACTGTCTCCGAGACACGTTATTACACATAGCGTGATGGATGGGTGAGGCATTTCAAATCTGACATGAAATATGAATTATTAGAATTGACATTTGCTGACCTGTTCCCATGTGAAGAGTATGAAAGGTCCTCTTTGAATAGACAGCTTCAGTCTCATAAATATGACATAGAAGCACCTATGACCAATTCTGAGCCTGGCACAGAACACTGACATAAAGCTAACACTGCTAATCTGCACATTTCATGCATCATTAAAACATCAGTTCAGAGGACTGAAGAGAAGGTCATTTCAAAGTACCATGCTGTTACAAATGGTGTGTAATCAGCCAATCAATGATTTGTTTGGAGTCGGGAGAATGTGGATATTTCCTAAATCTGAGATAAGCTGAGAATTCTATTGGGAGGGTTGACTGTCTTGTTCTGTATGTGCAGGAAGACGGCGTGTATTTTGCTTCCATGTCACCAATGATTCATTTTGCTATTGTCACAAAATTGTTGTGATTCTTATAAAACTGACCGTAGATCAACTCTGATAGACCAGGGTGGTAACAATGCTGCGCCACAATAGCACGCTGCAAACCATGGATGACGGCCACTGAAATGACATATGCAAACAAAACCTTAAACATTTTCTCCATAGAAACGGAAATTACAGGCTGTGGCTCAAAGTCTGTGGCATTCATGACAGCTATGAGTGAAAACAGGCTGTAGTTACAGTCAGACAGTGGGAAAGGTTTTCTTGTTGTGTGTAAATATGATGACCGTTAAAATGGCAGAAAGCATCGGTGGAATAATACTGTGTGAATTTGCTTTAATCGTGTTCCATGAATGCATTCCCACTGCGTTTGGTCACGATTTAAGAGCTGTCAAAAGTCCTTACAAATTGTTTTGCATTATCAGTATTTTTTTAAAACATCTATAACATCAGAAAAACAGAATTTTCAGAGATCTATCTTTAGCAGGAAAATATGTAGCTTTCTGTAAACAGGTTATTTTCCAACAGTTTCCCATGAAAGCCCAAGAAAAGAGTGCAGTGAACTGTAAACCAACTAAAGACAACACTCAGCTGCTGCAATAATAAAACAAGATGATATAAGCTTGCAGAAAAGTGAGCTTTTAAATTCCTCCTGCTCAAGTTTTCAAGTTATGGGCTACTCATCTGAATATATGCATGTTTATTGTCATGGATTTTGAACTTTTTATAGTGAAGTGGGGGAGGAACATCAGGTGGGCTCCGGCGAACACAACAATTAAAAACAGCGAGGAAAATTTGCATAGCATAAGCATATTATTAACTCTCAGGGAAGCAGGAACAATGTACTCTCCTGGGTGGCATCCAAAGATAGGCCCGAAATCCACCCTATGTAGGTGGTTCCACAGCAGGCTCTTCAAACTAATAATCCATGCAATACTTGCCACTTCTTTAATATCCAATTCCACAATATCTGCTATTTCAGTCTCTTTCAAAATAATGGAAGATATTAAACATATATGTCCCTGCTCCTTCTGTCCGTTTAATTCGACACGTCATGTGCCTTTGGCAAAGTCTCTACCTTATGCGCTGTCTGTATGCATGTTCCATTAGTTCATGTGCATTTCACTATGTCAGACTCCACGGTGCCTCAACTGAAACCACTTGAGTGTCGGTATCCGTCTCCGTCCAGGATTCAGTAAATGTTCCTGTAAAGTTACTCGGTGTTTGCCAACATGACCAGCCTCGCTTGCAAACAGCCCCTAGTCAGTATGTTCCTCTGCAGAAAGCTCAAGTACTACTAACTCCCAGAAACACACAAATGTGCTGACTGTTCTCAGCCAAGCCAGTGCTAAAGAATAACGCCAGCGTAATTTTAGTTATTGCCATTAATGTCGTTGAAAAATCTAAACCCACCAATGTGCGTGTGCACAGTGAGAAGCCACTGCTATTTGAGGAGTCTTGGAAACTGCCCAAACCAAACTGGGACTGGCATTCATTTAACTTTGCATAAACTAGCAAAGTATAACCCTCTAAAATCAGAAATTAATTGTGGCTACGACAATGTGCGCAAGAATACATAATCATGCGTCCTCCGATGAAGCCAAGAAAGGCAGCCTCCTACAGAGAGACTCAGTTTGGAGACAGCAGAGTGGGACAGGGTGGGGAAGCCACCCTCAGACAAAACAGTGAACCAAATCAAATGTGTTGTTATAATTCCTTGCTCGGCCACAAATGACCTGCTCTCAACAGTGACTGTGGACTGGGGCTTTAGGTTTCTTCGTGCCTCTTGACTGTCACCAGAAATAAGGATCAGCGCCGTAACTGAAAACAGTCCTGATTAAACATAATAATTACCTGCGTGATAAAGGCATGTTAGGAAAAACTGCAAAACATGTGGTGCGACATGATGTATTCCATTAGTCAAGGCAGCAGTGTTATGTTCTGCAAGCTGGTTTTAATGTGGTTTTGCAAACAATGGGAGGATATGACGTCCAGGAGGCAGGGCAAAGCAGCAGTGGAAGAGACAGTAGTAGCTTCTGACTGTGGCACATACATCACTGGGCAATAATGGCAACAGGAGGGGAACGTACAATTATACCGTGTTATATTTTAAGCATGCAGTATCCTCTTCGATATAGTCATGATTGCCTTGGTTCAGGTGAAATATTGCTGACTCTGACATGGAGCGCTACAGGCATGATCGTAGACATTTCCACACCGGGTCTGCCAAAGGCGTATTCACTCTTCGAGAACGTACTTCCCTCCTTGACAGAACAGAGGATTTTATTCATAACCTCACATTTCAGATTGAGGTTACGTTAAGTGATGTTATGTGGAGGGATCACAGGCCATGAGCTACACCTAAGGCCAAGAATGCATCGTCCTTTTATGATCCTCCATTTAACTGAGGCATGTGTAATATCTCCTGATGAATCATACTTCTAAATCCTCTCCTTTTTCTTCCAAACCAAAAAGCCAGAGACAAATATGCTTAAGAATCGTTTGCAGATTTAGCATAAGCCCGCAGCCCAAAGGGTGCAATGAAAAGGTTCAGTGAAAGACCAATGAAAAGCAGTTTCACTGGATGAAAAAAATCCAAATAGTTCCCTTTTGTAAACAAGGCCTGTTGTTCATTGCAAGCACAGCCATATGGAACTCCCTGTACCGTGGCCACTGGGTTCAAATAACACCATTTGAGGCCAAGAGTTGGAGACAAGCAAGGGAGAAAGTGAGGAATACTAACATTATTTATGGTCTTTACGAAGGGTCACAAATTGTCGGTTTCCCTGAAGTCATTGCAAAACCTCACTCAACTCATTCACCCGGCATTGAGGGCCTGGCGACCAAGCAAAGTGAGAGAGGAGTCCTGGGAAAGTGGTCAGCGATTGTGGTATTGGCTATCGATCCTCCCGTAGAACTGTAGGGCTTGTGAAGGGGGATTCACCCAAGGGAGAGGTGGTTTGGAGGAAAGAGAGGCATATTACTGCAGCTAAATGGAGTTTCACACACACAATGAACTCTGAAGAGCCTGGGCATCGTTTTCTGTGGGTGTGTTTGTCTTTGTGCGTGCATTTGGACAGGGTTGAAAGGGCAACAGCAAGTGGGGAAAATAAAGAGAGTGATCTTATGGCTAATTCTGGGGATTTCTCTGTTGAGTGTACAAACTGACTCAGTCGACTGACCTTGCTGCTTATTCTTCACCTCAGATGAACTGCGTGGGAGGAAAAACATGAATGACTCATATGGGCATGATAGTTTTGATTGGTGGTTAGCTACACCGGGTGTTTTTTTGCTTTTCTTCATAATGGATATGCATCATCCCAACAGGGCGTAGGAAGATGCTGTTTTCATCTTCAAATACAATAAAAAGTTGACGAGGAAAACAGAACGGAACACCAGCTCCTGTCTTTCTGTCCTGCCACACTCACTGCATTGGTCGGAATGGAACCGCTGTCACCTAATTAGGGTTTAACAGTATTTTGTCCTAAATACTTTCAGAACCAGATTGAACACAAACGCATCAACACCACTGCACACAATGAGATAATTAAGGCCTTAAATACTCAAAAGTTTGCAGTTATATGCCATTTATATGCTGCAACTCTCACTGAACAATTTAGTAAGTTGAATACCATAGGAACACAATTGCGAATGCAGACACACTCACCCTGTCTGTCACATTACGCCGATTTGTACACTGTGTGGCAATAATTCCAAATTATATCAGACGGCATTAATCTGTGGGGTTTAATTTATTTTACCGCACTATTCCATAATATTTTAGGACAGATGTATTGAGTGTTGATATCAGATTTATTTTAATAGACATTGATCATCCAGGTAAAGTATCAGTCCCTTTTCATGTCTGGCTGTAAATAGTAAAATACAGTTAACATCATCACAGACTAACAAAAGGCAGAATTCTAGAATGAGAAAAAGTAGTTTGGGACTTGGTGATAAAGCCACCACAAAAAGTATGTACAGCACTATAAACATAAGTGTGTCTAGTTTGGAAGTGTGCCTAAAATTTAACTCTTAAAACTGTATTTGTGTACGAAAGCCGACTGTATATATTTCATAGCTTATTTGACCACATGCGGTTTCAAACAGACAATATGTAACTGTTCTAAAAAGAAACTTATCTTGTGCGTGCTGCATCTGAACATTTTCACACATACTTGCTAAGACACTTCTATCACTGACATGTTCTTTTGATGTTATTAAACATAGTACAGAAACAGAAACATTGGGCTACTGAGATAGACGAGATGAACATGTATAACAAAATTGGAAACCATTTTACAGGAAATGCCATCTTCATCTCATAGTGAAAATTTTCAGAGTAGAGTACTTCAAAAAAGTTTTAAAAAATAAGACAAGAAACAAAAATCAAAGGCATTGCAGAGTCAAAAAAGACATTTGACAAAAGGCAGAGCTGAGGGAAGGTGTGTGTTTATGTGGGTGGTAGTGGTTGTGGGGCTACAGAAAGAGAAGAGGTGAAATGGGGAACAACACAGACGAGGCTGTTTGACATAGATAAATTCTGCTTATTCAGAGTAACCGGAGGGCGCCAAAGCAAAAATAATAGGGCCATTTGCTGGATGGAAGGTTGCCAGATCGTACTCTGTTGTTGAGCAGATGCAAAGCCAAAAATACATTTGGGGAAGTTGACTTACCTCTGCCAATATGGCAATTTCTACATTTATTTATTTATTTATTTTAATTCTGGCTGCCACAGTGTTGAAACTAAAAGCACAGAACCAGGTATGTTTACTGTACACTGGAAAAGCAGTGCAGTTGCAAAGCAATCAATAAATCCATCCCATTTGTTCAGCCACCATTTATGATTGATTTCCCTGGTGATGTTATTGATTCGTGCACACCTCTATTCACACACCTTTTTCTAATTGCGTGTGCATCAAATCATGCGTCGATTATTGTTAGGTCAAGCTAGACCCGTCGAGGTCACTGCCAAAGATGTATATGAAAAGATAACATCGCAAAAAAAAGTAATCAAAGAGATCTCCTTGAACCTGTGAACGGCCTTGTCTTGCTGGCCAAGCTGAACAAAAATATTTCCTTTGGCCCTGCTTCCAAGTATTGGTAGTAGAGGTCCCACTTGTGATTGGAAGGCTGTGATCTAGCTCGATCAATATGTGGCCACTGTGTTATTCTGTGCTTTATTTTATTTGAAAACATTAGCAGGGGCTGTGGTTGACGCAGCCAAGATCCAAGGACCATCTTAATGGCCTCCTCTGGCAGGTCAGAATGGGCAATGCCTCAGTGTTGCTGCCCCAAGTCAACCTGGAGGTCAGTTATTGCTCGGTCAGATAAACTCATGACTTATGATACATGAACTCAACTCAGATGCAGATTTTTAGCCATAACTTAAAATAAGGGCTATAACTCAACTGACTAAACGGTCAGTGTTTATTGGTCTTTACAGAATTAGCAAAAGTTCTCCTTTTGTTTTGTTTCAGCCATAAACTAGAGCTCTATTTGTACATCAGAGTTGGTTGGGGGGATTTGAAGTATGCCATGTCTTGCCATGTCTTTTATGCAATACGGTCACACAGCTGTGGGTCTTGGTTCCATTGTTGGGTAAATCCAAATTTAGCTGTCCAACTGGCTGCAAACAGCTAGCCTGCAGCATAATTCTTTCACAGTAGAGCCAAATAACCAAATGAAAAAGAATTTTCTTTATTTACTATGTTGGAAGCCTGTAGAATTTTTAACTATAAAACCCAGGCCAGGTTTTAAACAAAATATCGACGAGACACCCCCTTTTTTGTAACCAGATGGTGACTCCTCCAGCTATATTGCTCCAACTGACCTCGACTCCTCTCCCCAGTGGTTGAATGAACTCCACACTCCAGCCTTCTGCTGTAACCCAAAAACTTTTCTCTTTACAAAAAAGTCTCATCCTACTCCCCCATATGAATCGCATCCTCCTATTGCAGATCTTCACCACTATACTTGCTCTGGTATGTTTTGTCTTGGTGAAAAAAGCCCGATTTTATCTTCTCAGCTCTTGCTTCTTCGCCTTGTGCTTCTCTTTCAATCACTATCAACTGAGCAAATATCCTGTACATGTATGTACCTCATGTCGTCTAAGGTGGCTTTTAATGTTTCTGATGTAGGAATTTACCCCTCTTCAGCTGTTGCACACATTTTAAGTTGGTGCGGATGAGAGCATCAGCTAAATGGCAACAAACCCCTTTATTTTACAGTTTTTGGTAGCTGGGAATCAGAGGCAGAACCAGATATTGGGACAAACAGTGATCAGAAATAAAGCGAGATGGACGGAGAGAGCAATGAAGGGATACAGTGCAAGAGGGTGCACTCTCCCAAATATAAAACGAGTCACAGACTGCGGAGAGAAAAGGGGCAAGATCTCTCTCTCAGGCTCATTACTCCCCTCATAGCATGCCAAGTGCTGACCTAGCAACATCCCAGACCCCTATCCTCCTCTTGCCCTTCAACCCCCTCCCCTGGCAGGTGAGGGAGTCACTTGCTGTCAGGCACACCCGCTGTCAGCCCACTTGGCCCGTGACACCCATAAAGCAATGCAGGATGGTAGTGTTCCAAGAGCTTTAAAAGCGGCCAATGGTTACTTTAATGGATGGATACACTATTTAGCTTAATTCATGCTCTCTCTCTGTCTGTTCAGGCCTTAAAGGGAGGACTTGACCTCTCTTAGGTTAAATAATGGTCTCAGCGTCGATGGGTTGGAGGAGTGGGGTGGGGGGGCAAGAAGGAGATAAATGCACTGTGACATTCAGTTCACTTCAGCGTCCCCCCGTGTGCAATTTGAGAACAGTCTATTAGGCTCACGCTTTGCTTAAACATGGGAAGAGTTATTGGACGGGGCAGCGATGACTGGGGGCTGCGCACAAGGCAGGATTTGAAGAGAGTAACGGGTGTGGGCAGGGCTTGACAGCCATTATTTATCAAGGAGAATCAAGAAATAAATGAGAGAATCCCGTCTGAGGGTCAGTATGACAAAACGGGCACCCAGCTTATATAATATGAGGTATGTATGAAAACATTTAGTAAACATGATGTTTGAATGGCATTATGTGTAAATTGTAGTGTATTGTGAGTGGGAAAATGTTCCTTCTTGAAGAGTTTAATGTCCCGTAGCACAAAAGTTCATAATATATACCGTAAATATATATGAGTGTTTAATAGGGTTGTTGATTGACAGCATTGACATCAGGGGAATTTCACTTCTGGCTAGGGCACCACAATAATCACAAAAACTATAATTGCTGATTTGTTCCCTTGATATTGTAATTGCAATTATAATTTTGGTAACTAGGTTTGCGGTTAAATATTTTGTGGTGCCAAAGTGTAAAGCGACCGTCTTATTCAGCATCAAGTGAGCTCGGTCCAACGTTACTCATTTTACTCGAGGGCCAACTTGTCAAATTATTTTGGCTGTGCGAGGCTACAGCAGAATAGTAGGCTACTGGATCAAACTGACACACGGCTCAAAGCCTGGGTGCAGCAGCAGCATTCAATGGAATGCAGTGACTGACTTTACACAACTACTACATTACCCCAGCTGCAAACATAATCTCCATCAATACACAAGTAACTGTGCAGCCCTACTTTTTTTTTTTTTTCAAATATTCACTTTCGGCCTATTTTCACTTCCTTAAAGACAGAGGACAGTGGGACAAGAGAACAACTGTCATTGCAACCCATTTAATTTTCAAGCCAAATAAAGAAAAGGGCAAAGCAGTATTATTTTGCATGGTGATATTACCTTGTCACTCGACATTACTGTTAGATCTGTGCTACAAACTGGCTTGGCTTGCTGTGTTGTGAAAATGTGACTTTTATATAGTCATCCTGTTAAGAGACCTGCTGATGTTACAATCCTCTGGATAACGATAGAGCCTGATTAAAGTCAGGGCTTACTTAATGAATATACAGTACATAACAAAATAAGAATTTATGACTTCATGCATTATTGTTCAAATGCAAATTTGTATAGGCACAGAAGTTACATGAAATTAAGTCAAATTCAAACATTAGGCTGTTTCTCTGATATATGTCTTCTGTACACAAAATGATGAAAACAGCTCTGGAGTTTCAGACTATTTTATTGGCTGGCTGGAATACTAATTTTAGCTTAGAGGTTTAGTCGATTCCTGCCTGGATCTTGCAGCAACACAGTGTGAGAAGGCACTGAATAGCCATAACACTTAACAACAATCACATCAGTTTGATTTTCTTGGACGAGGCTTCAGTGCCACGAGATGTGCAATGACTTTTTGAGCACCACTGGCATGGAAAGACGAGTGATGTCTTCAGGAAGACTTTCAAATGTGAGGCACAGCCTGCTCATTATTAAGATCTCTAATGTGCTGCCAAAACTGGTTGTAAAACACATCATATAGAGCATTAACATAATGTGATAGTGTCTATAATACACTAGAGTATCATGGACAAATTGTAGGAACAATTAGTCCATTGTTTGCATACAACCAAAATTGACTGTTCTTACAAAACACATCACTATGCATTGTTTTCACCATCGCATTTTACACGTATTGATTTATTTTTCTCCTTCCAATCCTACCTCTCATGATCAAAGTTGGTAAATTCCACTTTTTCTCCTCTGAGAGCCAACCGACAGCCACTGCACACTCTAGCAGGCTCTGCACCCCCTACGAGTTTCAGAGAGAGGCAGTCAGGGAAAAATGGAAAATTAAAACGTCAATAAAAATATTCCATATGGCAGCAACAACTCAGTGCTGTTTACCCATTGGCACTGTGGCATCTTATAACCTGCGCCATTTCTCCTGTGGGGAAAGCAGTGATGCACATTTGAAGCGTGATCAATAGCTGGATTCTGATGGCCTGGAGGTAAAATCTACATGAAGAGGTTCCCATAAAAAAAGCTGCCATCACTGAAGCGGTCTACCAACAATACATACTCGGAAGGAAGCCACGATTCCAACAGCAAACCTGATGCATTTCTCATTGGCTAAATGTTCCGTATGGTTCAAAAGCATTACAATACAACAAAAATCATCAAAAGGCAAATATTAACCCTAAAAGCTCAAAAAGTACAACTTTTCTGCAAAAAAAAAGAAAACATGGGCCCATGCAATTGTTCTCTCTGGACACGATTAGCAATAAAAATAATCTCTTATAGATTTTAAATTCCATAGAGCTAATAAAATTACTAATCTGCTCTCTAACGCCATGCCTGTCATCTTCAACATCATAGTTTAAAGGGCACCAAGTACAGTAATTGGCTTGTATGCTTAAAGTCAAATATTTGCATCTGGCTGCAGCAACCACTTCAATCTTCATAAAGCTACTGTCCTTTCGAGGACATAATGTTTTGCATTTCAAAACTGATGTTTTCTGCCCGAGATAAAATTTAAATGAGAATACATTTATGAAATTAAATTGTGTTGTGTTAAAATCTTTGAAAGGATTTTAGGCAAGTGAAAAGACAAACTTTGATGGATCCAAATAAAGATGAGTTCCACATACGAGTAAAATGAAAATCATTTCCTGGCTAGCCATGCAGAGCTACTCTAATAACTCAGTTGTGATGCTAATCAGATAGGACAATGATGGGAAAAAATGAACTAAAGAAACACACAGCCTTCACTTGGATAAGAAGAAAAAAAATAGGCACTGTAACAACGTGATGCTTCGATTGATTCCCATAGGGAGATTCTCTTCACTTCTCCACTCCACGGCGGAGGCAGGGGTCAGGGTCGGCTACAGAGAAGCTTCCCTGGAGCTGCTCAGGACTGAATCACTGTCTCAAGGACATCTCAGCAGGGCAAACACGTGCAAACATGGGGGCTTGAACCTGGCCCCTGACTGAAGGGCAATCTCACTAAACATTGGCCACCATGTCGCCCCAAAGAAGATGAAGGGCAGAAGGTGGAGGGATATCTACCCACAAGCTGTACGCCCGATAAATCACGCCTTGTCAGGATTAAAGCAAGGATTACAGGTTACAAGGATTAAAAGGTTTAGAAAAATGAAAGGAATATCCTAGAGGAACACATTCTTCATGGGCAATAAGATGGTTGACAGTCCTGCACCTTCTTGGTCATATATGTTACCTTTCCCAACAATTGTGAAGCTTGGTTTGAAACAATGTGGTATTGTTTGAGGTCTTTTCTATCTTCATCTTCACCTTTCTACTACTCGCGTTCTGCTATTCGTTTTAGATAATCTAACTTTGTAACATGATACTTATGTTTCTGTGTCCATTCCTCTATGGGGATCGCTGCGTGTTATTATGGAAGATTATGGTTTGACGCTGACATCACTGGTCATCATGTCCTGTCACCAGTTTAAATCAATGTGAGTTCTATAAGTGCAGACAACTTTATGAAAATATGGTTTCGTTCATCCGCATTTCACAGCCAGCCGGATTCATTTACATGACTGTAGCATGTTTTGCGTGTTGCTCAAATCACATGTTGCAGGGATGTTGGATAAGTGAAACGTCCATTATCTTCTTAGTGATCCATCTCCTAGGAATCAATAGATTGGACTGCGGCATAGCTGAATGCATGATTGAGTTACTCCGCTCGAGACACTATCATGACACACATGACTTCAAGGGCACATCCAGCAACATTAATGTTGATAGGACCAGGACTCATCTGTCAGTAACTAGCTGTGGGAACAGCATTTGCGATCGTCAGAGAACACGGCAAAGAGTAGGAGGAGCCGCTGAGTTGGGGAGGGATTTTTTTTCCCTCTCGGTTTCACTTCTTTCCCTGCCTTCTGCCCAGGGCATGCTGGGAAAGGTTCCAAACCCCCGTGACCCTGAATAGGAATAACCAGGCATAGAAAATGGATAGATGGAAGGCATGCATCTAGAATTGTGTCTTTATGGAGTGAGATAGTTTCACTTGCAGATTTATCTGTTTCAAGAATGGAAACAAGTGAGAGTATCTTGAAATATAGCAGATTACTCCACTAGCAGGAAGATGAAAATGAAATTCATCAAAAGTACTGCAAAAGTACTACACTGGAAACAAGTGAATTCATCAGATGTTTACACTCAATACTAGAATGAATTGTTACAATGGATGTTTAGATGATATCTAAGATCATGTCTTTGTTGGTCCTGTTTAGTATGACCAACATCTTTTGTACTTAATTTCAATGTTCCTATGCCAAATTACACTCTTCATCACTGGCCTTGTACGTTTCTAGAATGTGTTCATCTTCAACTTGAAGGGGTCAAGAGGACTCTGCTGCTTTCGCCACTCCGGAGATGCAGGTGAGTACCGAGACCTGGGAGAAATGCGTAAGGGTCAGGCCAAGTTTGGCCATGCTGTCTCTCCCCATCTTTCTCTCTGTGAACATCCTAACATCCGCCCCCATCTGCATATTCCCAGAGTGACAAAACTAGTTAGCGGAGTAATAAATCAAACCTTGGCTGCCCAATTTGGTTTCCTAATGTAATTAATAAGTGCTAAAAGCATTTAACCGGCCGTAATTTGCGGATGCCACTTTGAAATGACTATTTAAGGAAAACTTTGTGTGCACACGGAAGGAAAATATTATTTTGGTTCTGATGTCCCTGCAAAAGTTTTTCTATGACGATGAAAAAAGTACAGTACTCACACAATGATATGCAATGGGGGCAAACCCACAATTAGGACATTGATCTGCCAAACTCCATACCTTGAATATTTCTTTAAATTTAATTGTCTTGGAATAAAAGCTGAAGATGCCTAGAACCCTATTCAAATTATAATCTGGCGACTGGAAGCAAATTTAGCAGTATTTTCTATGAAGGTTAAACCACAAACAACAGCAATCCATAATCTGTAACAGATTAGACGGGAAAAATAACCCTCTTCATGGTGAGTTTTACATCATTTGCTTTACTTTTAAGTTTCCTTGAACAAATCGACACATATACTCACACTCTCGCACTCCAGCCTATCAAAAAGATTGACTCTGTTGGGAAGGATCTATCAATGAAATCTCTATTACTTGGGACCCAATCCCTGCAGTCACTTCCAGACTTCCTTAATCCCCTACTTCACTTTCTCTCTGCAGCAAACCACAGAGAGCATAGTGCAGACAGAAGCAAGCAGGAGGAAGGGGAGACGGAGGAAGTGTGTGTGTGTGAGAGAGAGAGAGAGAGAGAGAGAGAGAAGAGAGGAGGGGGGTGATTGCCGAAGAGCAGAGCTTGTCATGAGTGGATTTATGGCTGGGGAGACAGCGGCGGGAGGCGGGCGAATTGATGGGTGACACATAATCAGCCCCCTTATCGCAGCCCCGCAAAACTGGATTGCATCCAGAGGCTTGTGATCCGTCCGGATTTGGCTAATGTCTCCCACTCCTCTCCTGAGCCCCGACAGCTCTCCGTTATCAGGGCCTGGCCCGGGCTTCCTTTCCCTCCCTCTGACTGCTATCCCTCCGCCCCTCCATCCACTGCCTCCTCCGCCTCCTCCACTCTGTCTGTATCTTGACATTGAGTGTCAGGTGGAGAGGGCGCTGAGGTGTCCGCAACGAAGGGTTTGTTGACCAGGTGTGTCTGTGCACCTCTCCTCCTCACTAATTCTTTCCCCCAAGGACCATTTCACCACCTCTCTCCGTGCATCGCTGGCATAATACATTTTTACTGTATACATTTTTTCATTCAGTTCTCTTCAATACTATGTAAGACATATAGCCAACAGGAATTTTTTTATTGCACATGCAGCTAAGCTGGGACAAAGGAGCCCTTTATGTATTTTTATAATAATCCTTCCTTATAAAAACGAATAAAATGCCATAAAAGCCCTACAGAAGATAAAATTCCAAATGTCCTTCTCTGAGCCACATATTTGCAGTCGTGCGGGCAAAAAGAGAACTAAACCTCTGACATATCGCTGCTGTTGAAATCGACCAAGTGGGTCCTCTGTAAACCATTTGTGTTTGCGTTCTGTAACCCGACATCTAGGTTTTTGTCAGGGATGTTTATTGTGTCGTGACTGGAGTTACACAAGCAAAGGCTGAAGAAGGAAGGAGTGAATCACAGCCTGTAGAATGCCGGGGTTCAAAGTTTCACAATGTGGTTTCTGGGTAAAACAGAGTTATGCGATGACATAGTGCTCTGGTTCATTCACACGAGATCCTTGCTGCTCTCGGGAAGCAAACATGAAGGGGACGGCAAAGTGCTGCATGTCTCTGTAACGTGCCAGTGGAAGAATTAGCAAGGGTGGGAGTGTGTGTGTGTGTGTGGCAATAGGGGTAGAAAACAAATGCATATTTATCACGCTGGTTTAAGAAGTGCAATGCTAGTATCTGTGCGGATGGAAACTGTGACGCGGTTTGTATGACATGTTTTGGAAAATAGCAGGTGTGAAGTCCAAAAACAGAACATACAGACTAACAAACTGCAGATGTTTCAGTAGCACTGAGGCAAGCAGCAACAGCCCTCACAGCCATGATGTGTGATGTGGTCGATGTGTGGATGCTTTTTGCTGACACTGGTAATCTCCATTTTCACTTTGGTGTACAATGAGAAAAAGAAAAAGAAAAAAAAAAAAGAAGAAAAAGGGGAAAAAAAAAAAAAAAACTTCAGGACATTGTGTCAGTTTCTGGAACATTTCTCAGCATGTTGGCAGGCAGAAAGTGAACATAGTAATGAGCTTAATTGCTTTGCTTTAGAGCTAACCTGAAGCTCTCTTGCCAGACGGGTGGATTTAACACAAAGATGCTTGCATTACTGATGGCACTACCTGAGTTAACCTCCTCTCACAGAGAACATGCAAAAAGATTTCAGTGTTTCCCAGACAATTTTTTCTCCAGGCCTGGTGGTGTGCCCCGACAAAAACCCCGAACAGGCACAGCATGCAGGATGGCACGTTGCCACGGCTGGCTTCAGTTGAATGGTGCAGCAGGTGGTCTGCAACTTATATTTGCATTCATATTTTTGTCCACTCGTTATATTCTAGACTTATGACAAAGCAGTCACAAGGAGAAGATGCATTTATTGCACCAAAATGAGCTTATCACCTATTTTATTTTAATTAAGACTCCATATTTGTATAAAGAGCATTTTAAAGTCAGTTTAGACCAAGTATTCACAATGAGATGAGTTTAAATTTGCAACTACTTACAAAAGAATCTCTGCGGCCAGATGCATTGAGAGTTTACATCAATGCGACTAGACAAGACAGTGTATCGCTTCCCCAGCAATGGCTTTTTACTTACATGTTTCCAACTAACAGCTTGTTTGTAGCTGGATACTTTGAAGTGTCTTAAAAACTGAATGAGGGCAGTGACACTGAGTTACCTGAAGCAGCTGCACTTCTTCAAATGATGAAATGGTGAAAATGTCCAAAAAACAAACACCCCTGTATTTTTGCTTGGCTGCAGAGTTTTAGAGGAAAAAGTAGGTAAAATGCAAGTGAGCAAACAGCTGAGGGACACAATAAAATCAATAGAGGCCCCTGATTTCGCTCGCATTGGTCCACCTCTAAAACGCTCCTATTTGTCGAAAAGCCAGATTGTAGTTTCCTGTTAAAAACTACTAGGGGTCCTTCCCAATTTTGCATTTTACAGGACTACTGGCAACCCTATACCCAAGTTTTACTAAATAATTTCAGTAAGTAAGAAATACAATTTTTTTCTCTTCTGACAATCCCAAAACTGAAGAAAGTTGAGAAATATATCAAGGCAGTTTGACATAATTCAGGACTTAGTGTGAATTCGATCACTGGCAACAATTGGTGTGTTTGAAAACACAGGGATCTGATGTTAGCATGTTAGCATTTCAGGTAGGAACTTCATGGGCCATCTACTATTTAACAAAAAGTCTAAAACCTATAATTTGTTTGGTTGTTTTTGGTCTAAAAGAACAATTGACATGTGTAGGCATATGAGCCATGGCCAAGTGGCATATCAAAAAATTAATCAACTGAGATTCTCATAAACTTGGTGTTATGGCCTCATGCACCAAAAATTGCTCCCCATTTTAATCTTACACTCACTGCCTTGTGAAGTGCTGACTCAAGGCCTTAGCAAACATGTCATGGACCATTTACTAACTGAACAGTGATGAACAGTGGCAGACAGACAGACAGACAGACAGACAGATAAAAGCCAACAATTAAAACCAAGGCCATGCATGTGGTGCAGTTTTAAATTGTTGTTTGAGCTGACTTCAATCAGACCTATCAAAACAACAATCAAAATAATCAAGAGGCCTTCACAAAGAGCTCGCGTATGCACAAATGATCCACTCAAGTGGTTCTGAACAAGTAAACAAAAGCCAACGTTAAAGGAAAGAAATGTTTGCATAGGTGACATCATCCCTCATGCGCACACGTACGATTTGCCACTGTATATTTTTCACAAAAGCAAGGCGAGCACAGCGCCTATAAACTATGCAAATCTCTTCCCATCTAAAGGAAAATAAAACCAGGTAATGACACTGATTGTGGTTGCCATCTTGGATGAGGACACAAAACAAAACTACCCCAGACTGACATGATACAATAAGCCCATTACACAGAAAATATTACATTTACATATAAATTGAGTTAAGTCACTATTCACTCCGCGGTTGCTTTAAGATTATTCAGTCTTATCAGTAAAGAAGTTGGGTGATTTTTTTTGTTACCGCAAAGCAGCCTTGTTGACAGCATTGAAATACAGACAAAAAAAAAGTGTTATTCTTTGTGCTGACAAGCTTAACCTAAGTCAGTTTTGTGAACATCCTTTAAGTGAACTTGTGAGGCTGCATAATGCTGAGTGAGTGTTGATGAATTCATGGACACAAGGACACAAGTTTTTCTCCATTTAGCCTTATACTTTCTTCTTTAATGGTGCTCCTCTGAGCCAAATCGAACAATCTGGAAGTGTTTTTAGCAGGAAAAATAAATAAATAAATAAACTGGAACCAGTCTAAAGTGATGGCAGCCAAGGTCAATCACCCTTATTAGCCATTTCATTCAATCATGTAATTTTTTAGTCATTTATATCGTTCTTTTCTGAATCACTGATTGGGTCCTTTTATAAAAGAATGATGATGATGATGATAACTACAGTCCGGGTTGGGTACATTTCACCTGCCTGGAGATCAATAGAGTAAAGAGAATGCATTGCACAAACAGTTCTGATTAGGAAGAAAGATGCGTGGGGAGACGTTTACCGCCATTATGAGAGTGGTGGGCTACCGGATCCCCCCCTGTAATGCTTCTGAAAAATAGCCATTTACAAAAGGTCCCTATGTGACTGTGTGTGCTATCTCTCCCAGTCTTTCTCCAGTTCCTCCTCCATGTCGCCTTGCTATTTTCCCAAGATGCAACAGCAACACCAGGATGACAAATGGTTGCTTAAAAAGCAGTTTAAGAGGATTACTGTCTTTGTATGTGGTGTGTATGTGTGTGTGCGTGTGTGTGCATGAGCGAGTGTATGAGTGACTGAATGAGAGAAAGAGAGAGCAAATCACATCAGCCCACCACTGTTGATTAACTGCTTGTGGAACTACATGAGGAAAACATTTACCTTGGTGGGTTAGCAAAAGGAAGGGGAGACATGATTTACTAAACCCCATTCATAGTCTTCAATGGTCCAGAGCTGTCATGGCCTCCTGTCTGACCATGAACCCGTGTGTGTTTAACATGTAGCTTCTTAAAAGGAGGATCTAGATTGAGAGGCTTATTGTTCAGAGCTTGGTGTTATTTGTTTTAATGTTATTACTCATTGGCGACAGTGTGAATGTTTGCCCTGGGCTGATAAATGATTGAATTCTGTTTTTTTGCACAGAGTTGGAGGATGGGTTTTCATTTTCTTGAATGAGTGCCCCACGACAGTCATTTGTTATCACACAGCACCGTCCCATATTGATCACTCAGCGCGGTCAGGCTATTTGATACCACCTTGTCTCAGTCAACAACTATGGAGAGATTCACCATCTCCTCCTGATAAACTGCGAGGGGGAAAAAAAAGCCGCTCTGTTCTGAGATAAAACGCGCAAGAAAACACACAATGCGTGTGGACATTTCATGTCAAAACACAGCGTTCAGTTTTGACCATAATGATGCACACATTTTACCTCTTCAAAAATATAAAACAGACAAGCATTCACTGGAAAAACGGAGCTGAAATCCAACTCTTCACATGTGTGGCCCACACATAGTTCATCTGATTCATGAACGCTGTGTCTGATCGTGGGAACCTCTTGCGTGCATGATAAATAACAGGTCTGCCCGGTCATTAGAGAGCAGCTGACTTGTTAGTGTGGTTTCCCTGGCCAGTATGCCGTGAGGTTTGGATGCTGCCACAGCCTATGTGGTCTGCAGGTCAGACGTATCCGATGGCTCATAACTGGGATGTTCCACTGCCCGCAGACTGTCTGAAAGGGTGTTCTTTAAACAAAAACAATGCCTTTTACGAGACAGCCTTGGAGTGAAGGGAAAGTTCAGCAAATATTGAAAACCAGAACACCCTGTTTTTGTTTCTTTGATCACTCCAAGAGTTCAGCCTTATGGTGTTTGGAATACAGATTACCGATTACAGAACATTTAAATAGATCTACATATATTAATTTTGGATCCTACCAGGACATTTTTTTGACTTAACAATACTGACACCTACTGATAACTATACAGCATCAAGTATTAATAATTCATCCGGCCACATTATTTCCTGCTTTATGGAAATATCTCTTCGCTGCCTGAGTCAGCTAATTGGTTTTGATTAGCTAACTGACTAAGAAGATAATTTCAGACAGTATAAAAGTGTAAATGACAAAAGCAGTCTATGAAATCAACTGGTTAGATCCATAGTGATGTGTAGCATAGCGTTCTGAGGTGTAGGCGTACAATTGGACATCCTGTCCCACATCCTGTTTCCTACTTATTGAGAAGCAAATCAGAGTATATTCTGACTGATGTAAAATAAAGGGCAACATGTAGGGATCTAGTTGATCTACAGCTGTACATATACCATAATAGTCACAAATGAGCCATAGATCCTAATGGTGATACCACTGAGACAGACTACAGCTACAGCTAATGGCGGCATGGATGACATAAAGCACTTACAGTACACCCTAAGAATGTGATAATGGCTCTAGAAAGCATCATTCTTCAAAAGGGACATGGACGGATTATGGATGGTAAGCTGTAGAGATGTCCGTAATTTTGATTTGGGAGCTCTATGAGCAGTGGAAAGCATCTGATGGGGGAACTCAGGCTGGGTTTGCCACATCTTCTCCAAGTGAAGTAGCCGGTGGCTGTTCAGAATGTCTCCAGAAAATGACAGATGACATAATGTGATAGTTCGCACACAACTGAATCCATAAATCCATGCGGCCATATCACGGAGACAAATGAAAGAACATGTGTTTACTCATGTATATTTCTCCAAACATCAGACAACCCTGGTCCCTAGTTGGGAGAATGTTCAGTTGCAGAACTGTGTGTGGACTTGAAATCCTCAAATATATTCCACAAAGAACATCATTTTTACATGATAAGAAGACACAGCAGAAGACAGGGAAATAGGAAAATAAAGTGCAACTCCAAAGAACATATAATGTTTAAAAAAAAACAGCTACATTTCTGGACACTTGCTGATAGAAAAACCTGCCCAACAATAATAAATTGAGGTGAAAAGAGGAGGGAGCATGGAAAACGTCCTTTGTGACACTGCCGCTCACTCCAATGAACACGCGTTGAAGTGCTCCCTCTCTCTCTGATCTATGGACTGTCAGGACGGATATATGCTGAAATACTTTATCCCTGTTGTGCCGCACAAATATGAACTGCCTCTGACACTTGCTAGAGGGAAAAGGGAGTTTAGAAAAACCACAGAATGCCTCTTTTTGACCGTGTGTGAATTAAAGTTTGGGGAACAAGCTCAACGAGAAAACAGGGATATGTGAAAGATATCTGGTTGGATGTCAACAACAACAGACGCTGGGAATGGTTATGAATACACGTTCTGTTGTTTCTTATGATTTTGTACTGGGAAATATGATTCACCCATCACTGTTGTGGTTGAAACCTTGACATTTTGACTCCAATTAAGGCTTGGAAACATTCACAGGCAGGTTCCTGCTGGAAGGCAGCTCAGTCTATGAAAAGACTTGCACGGGCAACCTCATAATACAACATTGAGAATCAACAAAGTGTCAGACGTTGTTTGGTTTTTTTGTTTGTTTGCTTGCTGCCTCACCAAAAAAAAAAACCCCAGAAATATTCCAATCGTTAGCTTCCGTTTCTGGAACCACCACTGGAACTACTCCGTCACCCCTCTTTACTCACCCACTGTCTGAATAAATAAAATAAAACACTAAAATCAAGCGGATGATCCACTCTGCTTCACCAAAAAAAAAAAAAAACACTAAGTACTTTAATCTCACCAACTGCTTCTCTGTTAAAAAACAAAACAATAACCGTCTGTTTTAACCTTGTGCTGATTTGCGGTTTGCCGCCGTCTGACACGGTCATTAAATAGAGGCCATTCTGGTTACCAGACGATCGTACCGTAGTGGTCAAATCTAATGACCTCTATTTGATTTGATGTGTTTATTTACATCAGGTACCACATGCTGAGAAACCAAACACTGCTTCAGTACTGTAGATGTATTTGTCAAAACGGCGGGAAACCTTGACAATTCAGAAAATTGTACAATGTGCAATAATTCTGTACTCAGTCACTGTGTCATTGTGTTTTTTTTTATTATTCTTTAGTGTTCACTTTCCTTATGAAAGCACCTACAGTATACATGGTGGCCTTGAAGGTTCCCAGTTCAAATCCCTGGGTATCTGGGAGAAAAAAGTAACCTGGAAATGCGCCCCTCTGCCTCAGTAGCTATTGTGGAAATGCCCGTCCCAAAGGCACTCATGCCTCACCTGCTCCAGTGGACCTCCAAGGTGAGAGTGTGTCTAACTGAGTGTGACACGGTGTTGCAGAAAAAAAGGAGCGTATGTGCTCAGCAAACAATCTCAGGGGTAAATGTATAAAGATGGTAGCCAATGCACAAGCCAAAAACTATCAATGCATTCATATACATAACTATTCCTGTATTTTACATCACTTTATGTTATATTTTGAATGATAAAAGACTTGCCAAGTTTCGGCAAAATTGACAGAAATAAAACTTTTGATGATAATGTGATTTAGTTTTGCACTTGGACCAATGAAATGTGGGATAAAAGGTGGACGTTCTGCCACTAAATCAATTCATTTTTTTTCCTATTATGCAATATTGTGGTATAAGTGAGTGAACTGAATAGGTCTTAGAGAATCCACGACAGCTCCACAAACATTAACATTTTCATTCTCCTCTCATCACTAACAGCCCCAGGGAGGCCCAACCATGCGTATTCTATTAACAAAAGGCACGCCCAGTGCTCCCAAGTCACAGTCTCGATTCGTACACATCCACAAATCCCTTGGCGCAAGCTGTTTGTGTTCACTAGAGCCTGCAAGAGGGACAGAAAGAAAAAAAAAAAAAAGAGAGAGAGAGAGAGAGTGCGAGACAAAGAAAGATACAGAGCAGGGGGAGAGAGATGTAAGAAAAGCCGGAGAACAGGCGAGACACTACAGAAAAATGTCACTTTTCACGACAGCACCCAAGAGCTGGGACAACATGGCCGGGCTTCTTTATGTTCATCTGGGTAAGACGGCCATTTTGCCTTTGGGGGCTCAACGGCTCCTTCATCAGCCACCAGATCCATAAAAGTGCCTTGCCTCCAGCCTTTAAGCCTGACAAGCAGACACAACGGCGTGGCACCTTCCCTGGATGCCGGGCTCTTCTTCCTGCCTGCCTGGGAGATCAAACCCAATAGGGTCGTTTATTTGAGGCCATTACAGACCGCGCGGGCTGCATTCGCGGAGTCTTACAACGGCAACATAACGAGATCCCCAAAGACAGCGGAAGGCGATGTTGTAACTGTGTTAAAAGTTAAGGCGAAGGAACGCAAGGGCCGGCTAATTCTGTTGTCCAAGTCGGATGAGCTCGCTCTTATAGGCTGCACTTTACTGCCCACTTGAAAATTACACAGTGCACTTTGGTTAGCAATGATCAATATTTTCCTCCCAAACAGAGCACTGGCAAGTTTAATCAAAGGAGCTGGGAGAGGGACTTCCCACACAATCCAGACAGTTGAAAAAAGTACACTGACACAGGAGTATATGAACTCCAGCTGGAAAAATTTCATTGTTCTGTATTAACAATCAGACAGCTTGAAGAGAGAGACTGCAACAATAATCTGAGAAAATCGATGTGTGAACTGAAATAAAACTGTATCTGTTCGTCCATACAACTCAACATTCCTCATGTTTTCCTAATGGTATTTATTTATGTGTACATCTTGGCTTAAATGCAACAGCTTGTAAATCAGGATCCTGCCCTTTCAAACTGGTTTTATCAAAGAAATTTGATGTGCAACTGATACCGAACGTGACCTTTTCACAGATTAATTCATGAGCAGTTGCCTTTTGCAAACAATACACAGCCAGCAAATACCGTTAGCCCACCTTTCAACCCTTCAAACCACTCCTGTTCTAAAAAAAAATTAAAAAAATAAAAACAGGTTGAAACATATGTATGCTTTTGATGAGTAAATATTAACCAGCTAATCTGTGATACCAGAATCAGATGGCACGGAGTGACATTTAAACCCCACAGTCAATTGCCCAAAGCAACAGTATCAGCTGATGTAAGTGATGAAGCACAAAGTACCAACTGACTGTGCACATCATTGTAGATTTTCATGCTCTGGTGTTGTTCTATACTGCTGGCCTTTAGGAAATCACAATTTCACTCCAAATTTATATTAAAGATGTGCATCATTAATCAATTACTCGATTATTTATTCATGACGGCCAACTTTTAACTTGCGGTCATTTGTTGCCACTTATTTGTTTCTTTGTTGTAATTTAATTGAGTGGAACTAAAGCCATGTGCCAACACTGGGAAGAGCAGCACTGAGTGTGACAAGGCAACAACATGCGTGTGATTCAATTTTGCCCCGAATGTCGCCTGTAAGGCAGCGCTGCCTCCCAGGTCTTACAACCTCCAGGGCGAGAAAAACCCAGGACCATTCAGCTCTTATTGGCCTGTTAGCCGGCTAACAACATCAACACCTGCTGTACAGAAAAGCTCTGTCTGGATTAATTCTAAACACGGCTGGTTCTTCTGCTCTCAATCAGATCACTCTGACTGTAGAACATTATGATAATAGATGGGGACTAATACTTGAATAACTTTTGGCCCCGTTTGCTTGTTCTGTCAGTTTATGCCAAATGTCACAATTTGCATTGCCAACACACTGAGCTGTGTGAGTATTACTGTCAGAGCTATTGTTTTTAATCAGAAGATTCAGTTAATTGTAGCATATCAGCAGTTAAAATTGCTTGAATGATGCTTGAATAATTTGGGGGATTGTTTGCTTGTTCTGTCAATTTATACCAAATCTTGGCAATATGCATCATATTGAAGACTACGTTCCCAAAAATATTGTCTTTTTTTAATTACTGCACTTGATTCTACTGTTAATTTATCTAGCCTGTTAACAAAAAGAAATTAATGTGCATTGTCACTGGGAAATATTATTGCATCATATGTCTCTTTTTGTTCACAATCAATTAAGTGCAAACTGAATCATCGATTATTTGCCCACTGATTTGTCAACCATGAACAATGGGAGTTGTGCACCACCCTAATTTATAGAAGTATTAGTTAAAACATGAACATGTGCTGCTCAGTACTGCATTCACCAGAAGGGCAGCTACAGTAGAAACAACTTTGTACGACCACGCACATCCTGTACCACGAATCACCTTTCAGCCTTTGTGTTGGTCATAATTGGTAGTTTATGTGGATGTGATCGACATCCAAAAATGATTTCAAATCATGCTGTTGCTGTTATTAGCATAAGAAAAGCCTCCCCGTCGTGTGGTTCAGTCCAGATGATATAATGTGCTTCTATTATAACCTTAGACACCAGCATGCGCGCACACACACACACACATGCACACACCTGCAAAGCCATTCTGGGTAAAACATCTGCAGAGTGGTGACATCATTGCTATGTGAAAAGGCTGTGAGCGGTAAAGAGTGCAAGAGACGTGGTTCACATCGCCGCCGGCAATACAGGCTAGGATTAAAAAGCTTGATGCTACCCAGGGGAAGCAAAGCAGAGGGTGGTACTGCGTCCAAATTTGCATACAAGGATTTGATATTAGAGAAAATCAACAGTGTGAATTAACCATCCTCCCCCTACTCTCAAATAGTTGACTCTGATGTATTGTGTTCATCATCCAGAGAATGAATACAATATTTCGCAGACAAGCCAATATTCTCTCAATTTAACAGGGTGCTCCTTTGCACACCTTTGCAAGTTTTCTGCACTCAAAACTCAAGCGGAGTGTAGGCAATCGTTTCATTGTCTGATAGAATCTGAATGCATAGTTAATTTCACAGTGGGTATACGTGGAGCCATGCAGAATTGCTGATGTTGGAGGTTGTTCGCTCAGCATGTAAGCAACACATCACTGACATTTGGCTCCATTCATTTGCACAAGGTCTTCAGCCTGCTGAGAGTTAGACCTGTCAGAATGGGAAAACGGCGTCCTCGGTCGGCAAAGCAGATGAACCAATCAAACCGAAGAAATAGAGCCTCTGCGAGGGAGTGATAAAACTCACACGGTCATGCAAAATGCATATTTGGAGATTGTGTTGGTATACAGTTGTAACCAATGGACCAGGGGCATGTAGATGATGCCATTTGACAACACAATGCCCACACAGCATTTGTGTTGCACGAGCAGATGTCGAGACTGCGGGATAGGTACCAAAAAGAAATAGCATCAAACCAGTAGGCTGTCAACTTTAGGCATCTGGTCCATTTCTCCAAAGCATTTGTCTGCTCTCGAATACAAACAAAAAGTTAGACAAAGCAAATTTGCATGGCATGCCTACAATCATATGGCTTAATGGAGGGACCGCATTTAAGCAAGTTACAGTCAGTCCAACAAGTTTACTGCTGCCATTTTCGAGTCCAACTAACTTTCTTGGACTCACTGAGTGGTACGGTGCGCCGGGCTCTGATAGTGAAAGGTGTTTATCATGTAATGGTATCCACAACGGAGCAACTGCAGGGCGCAGATAGCGAGCTGCTGTTTTCAGATCAGTTCTGTTCCAGCAGTCATAATGGCTGTAGCTGTGATTAAAGTTGGAGAAACAGTTCTTGGACCTTCATCCTGCTCCCACCGGGGCAAGTTAGAACTGAAGTGATTCATCGCTCAAGTGACATATGCGCTTGCACAGAGGCTCATATGCGCTCGCACACGGACTCAAACAAATAAACACACACTTTTTTTTTTTTTTTTTTTTAAATACTTTTCGGGACACTGTTGATTTCCATGCAGTTTCTTATCCCAACCCCACATGTAATTGTTTCCTTTGGAGGTTTGGAAAACTGTCCTCCTAAATGACTGCCTCTCAGGGTTTTTCTGGGTGTCTGAAACCCACAAACAACTCATCAGAAGTTACACCGTACGAGGTTGTTGAGTATCTCATTTGCTTTTTAAGTAGCGGCAGCCAGATCTATCAGAGGGGCATCTCGGCCTTAAAAGATTTTTATGTCATATCCATGCTATACAGCAGCAAGCAGAGGCTACACTCTCTCTCTTTCTCTCCTGCATTCTGCCTTGCCCTCACGTTTGTATGATCTTCCTTTCCAAATGCCCATATACACAAATCTTCCCAAACCTCTCCCTCATCTCCACACTCAGAGAGGCTACTGAGATGAAACCCAGCCACATCTACGACTGCAACAAGAACTTGTCACTGGAGACAAGGAAGGACAACACTGCCCCCTAGCTGCAGAAGATGTTAAAAAAACCATCAGGAAAAGCTGAGCAGGGTGAGAAAGAGGAGATGCCATTTTAGCAGACAACTATCATCTCATATACCTCGAGAGGCCTATAATAAGCTACTTTGGTAGACTGGGCTGTGCAATCAAAAAGATGTTTAATTTAGGAGATTGTGGTCTTTGCCTGTGCCTTGATCAAACACTTGAATAATAGCAAACCCTTCACGTCTGCTGCGTGACTACAAAACAAATAAACAAGGCTCTCTTAACTTGGATAAGCCCTTTTTTCTCATTACTAGAGAAAGCAAGATTTTGGCATGTCTGGAACTGAGCGACAGAGGGGGAGAAAAAAGACAGGGGAGACAAAAGAGAGACGATGACAGGGAAATAGAGGATGAAGGGGGGTGTCCTGCATTCTTTGAATTACCAGGCCTCTATCTAGGTCTGTATCTTCACGGCTGAAGCCCTTCTGTCCCGCGCTTTTTTTTTATTTTGTTAATGCTCGAGAGAACAGCCTGGCTGCTCCGATCCGAAGCTGGGACGACCGTCCCCATGAAAGCGAGCCGCGAGCCCATCGACGGCTCTCGAATCCCCTCTCTCTCTCTCTCCCTCTGTCTGTCTCCGTCTCTCATCTGCAGCTCGACTCATTGTGCCTGGCTATAGCTAATCTGGCTCTGAGCGGCGTGGGCGGCAGCGGGCAAGGGCACAAGGGGGCTGCTGGGTAAAAAACTGTGGGGAGACAGCAGTGATTGACGGCTATAATTAGCCTGCTGAAGTTGTGCCGACGGAACGAGGCCGATGGGAGGAGCCGGGGTGTTTAGAGGGAATCAAACACACTTGGATATACACATGCACACACACACACACACATTTTTATGAAAATAAGTGTCACAACATGTGAACCTGGAAATGTGCGCTTGTCTAATGTATTTGAGTATGATATACTAAGCTTACAGAAGTCCTCTACAAGGAAGGTTTGGTCGTTAACTCTAACGTTGTTTTGAATATGTAAACATATGATATATTATTAAGCTCAAGATATACAAGTTCATCCACTTAAATTTCTGTGGATAAACATGGTCTGAAGTAAGAACTTTTCGCACACGAAACCAGCCACACATTACATCAAGATACTCAGTAAAATACAAATTCTATTACATCATTAGCACAGTTTAAGCTGGAGAAAAATAGATCGGGTGATAATGGACAACGCTGACGAGGCCTTGAAGCCACGCAACTTTTGATCACGTTAATGGAAATTTTGCACCCCGTCTCTTTCCTTTTGGCTCCTTTTATGTGGAATATCATGTCACTGTCAGCGTAGCCATTAAGGCAGAATGGGGGGAAAAGAGGGGCGCAACTCGCTGCCAAATGATCCAGAGAAATGAGGATTCCATCAGGCTGACAGACCCCTTGCTGACTTTCTGAAAAGGTGTCATTTTCTTTAATTTGATTGTTTTTTTTTTTTGGTAGCCATTAATATGGCTTTTATTTAGCCCACCTGCGGATCCTCCTCAATCTGCCCTTTGGCAAATAGGCTTATGCATACCCACATACACATCATATTTACTATTCAGACACATGTGGGAGCACTGTAGGTATAAGTAAGAGAGGAAATCATCGTCAACGGTAGTGGTTTTCAATATGGGGTTGACTCCATTGAGGGTTGCAAGATGATTAATGGAACAGGAAAGAAAAACTTTCAAATTTAATGTATTTTTGTGAGATCAATGTCATTTTTAGTTAGACTGTTCATATGTGCACACCTTGACAGGAGTGGGATGTAGACACTGCTTTATTTACAGGGGTCATGAGCTAAAAACAATGAGAACTAAGGATCTACTGCAGCATTTTCTGATGCAAAGAAAGTTGTCGGAATTGGGATTTGGAGCAAAAACGCTCTTGTGCAGAAGGTTTATTTCATTTTTGTAGCCCTGCAGCTCTTAATGTGGTCCTACGTCTCCAGAATGGCTGAAAGAAAAGGGCTTTGTCGTCTTATTGCTATACATGCCAGGTGCAGCACAGAACTTCATGCAGTTGTTCAGATGATGGAAAGCATTCATCTTGCTCTTTACCTCACAGTTAAAACAACTTTCGAAACCGAGATGATGACTTGCATTTGTAGTAACACCTCACTAGGAGCGTATTATGGTTATGGCGGCATCGTTTCATGTGATCATTCATAAAATATTAACTGGAGGCATTGCCACATAAAAGGACAAAGAAAAATAACATCTTTTACACTGATGCACTGGTCTGTTTACTTGTTTCAGCAAAATATTCACAAACCTACACACGCAGGCACACATGCATAAAATGGGCTGGGCACATAAGACACCCATATTAATGTCATTCTGTCCTCCAACTATCCCAAAGTGCCAAACTATGGTTTTGAACATTTTACAAACTGGCAGGAGTGGATGTTGATGTCTGGGCACTGTGTACTGTGGGGCACGTAATGACTTGCAGGAGGTTGCCATCTTGCTGTACCAAATCCATTTTATATCAATGTTCCATATCTTCACTTCCAAATTCATTTTCCCTTGAGAGACGTGTGAGAAAATTGTCCTACCCAGTCCTGGTGCCTGGGTTTTATGGCTCCTATGACTCCACTGTTATAGTTTCTGTAAAAACCTTTCCTTCCTTCCTTCTCTGCATCAATGTCCACCAAACGGCTTGTAGCAGGTAGTAAGTTAGCAAACTGTGCTGTGATTTAGGACAGCTTAGCCGTTACAACTGTCAGCACCCCCTTCCGACACACAGAATTCATAGCCGCCGCCTCTTATTTTAATAAGGTCTGACTGCTCCCAGCCTGCACTATAACTCTTGTTAGGGGAAAGGCTTTAAGAAGTGCTGTCATAATTTAGTGCTGGCCAATTATCACTTCCTGATGTGTCAATGAGGTATGGGGCAGTGCCTCTTACCTTAACATGAGTCGCCAAAGCAGCTGCATGTGAGCGTGTTTAGAGAAAGGACCGTCCCTTGGCTACATATGATTGACACCACCACGGGACCCGGTCCAGGAAAGTCAATGGAGGCACTATGTATTCCCCATTCCAGACTGCTAATAGCGACGACGTCGACAACACAAAGACAGAGGTGTGCTACGTTCTTATTAGTGACCTAAATTACATTTTTCTTCCTCCTTTATCTGGCAGGTCCTCTTATCTCCTGGGTACTTAGGCAGTGCATTAATGAGAATGTTAAGCAGGTTCCACAAGACAAGGCATGGCCATACACGTCTTTTTGCAAGAGAACCACTTTAAATATATGAACAATATGGACAATAATCATGACTAAGACAAGTTAAAAGAGGAAACTAAAACACATTACAATCCGTATAAGGCATTGGAGGGATGAGAAATGGAAGCTGTGCCTGTAAGTACAATATTTCCTCCAATAAAAACGATCAATTGCTCAGCAAAATATCACCAACGCGGTGAATTTAATGGTGTAAATCATCAGGGGTGGCTGGCAGAACTGAAGGCAAGAATAAACGGTGCACGGGGGGAGGTGATACAACCCACTGAGGAAATATTGCCACTACATTGATCTCACTAGCAAGTGCCACTCCCTATCCATTGTGCACCGCGTTGCATTATGGCATTACTGCTGGACTATAGTAGAGCACAATACTTCCACCCTCTGTGACTGACAAACACTCACTCCCTGGGGACCTTGTTGGTACATTCAGGAAATTAGAAAGCAAAAACATGATTTACAGATTAGGAAAAAAAAAAAAAAAGCCACAGGACTGCCTCTGTCTACGGCAGGTAAAATGGCCTGCAGTATGCCACTAGAGTCACATGTCAACTAGATTGACTTCACATACCTTTCCAAAGCAGCACTGCAATCTCACAAAACACAAACTTTGCTTTGCTGCTGCTCTCCAACTGTGATGGTTTTGCTTGGTCTGTCTAGCCCGAGGCTCGACTCAGTGCGTTATTTGTCTTTCTCTGAAAATGTTCACATACAAGTTATTTGCTGTCAAGAAGGCAGGAGGCATGTCATGCACTAAAGATTTGTGGGGCACCTTCAGTGGCTGCACAGTGTCTGAAAGCCAACAGATACCTTTATGATGACCATATGCCGTCTTCATACTCCAAAATAGATCAAATATACTTGACTACATGTTATGGCTGGGTAATAAATTGATAACCAATATTGTGACATGAGACGAGATATTGGGATATATGGGATTTTGGATATTGTATCATGGTATGGCATGACTGTTGACTGTTGACTGCATGACTACAGCAAACAGAAGCAAATTTCTGAGCTTATAAGACAGTTCTAGCTATTATATTGTTTGTCTCTATCTGCTTGGTCATCATAACCATATTACTAATCATTTATCAGAAATCTCCTGTGTGTAAATAGCAATTGAAAGTACAAATATCGATATTATTATGTGATATTTGATTTTGTCCATATTACCCAGCCCTACCTGCACCTCACCTCACCTGATTGCCCACATTCTGTTTATCTATTTTTACTATAATTAAAATCAATAGAGGGAAAAATTCCGAGACACGCCCGAATTCTATAAAAAGTCAAAATGTCAACGAAAAGTAAGCTTACTCTTCCACAGTGATGGTCAGTTCGTTATTCGAAAACTTGCCCAAACTATCAGGTCAACTCATGTGGGAACACATTTCTCCTCCTCTGTCAAAATGTCTCCTCCCTCATGGATACACTCTCCTATCTCTCCTTTTTCTGCCCTAAAAACACACACACAACAAGTCTAATATTGTGCAGCTCTAAGCCCTCTGTTTACTGGCAGGTTTAATGCAGCAAGCCCTTAATTGCATTCATTATCTGAAGCTCCAGGTCTGGGCCAAGGTTGTGGGAAGAGATGGGGGATTTCACTTATCTCTTGTTTATTCAAAAATATATATAATAATAACTGCCAGTAGATAATAAGTAATGAGCATGTATTGTGGAAATAAATAATGAAAAAGGCAAGGATTTCCTCCGCTCTTTTATCATCTCTATTTTCCATACAGAAAAGAAATAAGGATGTGTAGGCCATCATAGCTTAAGAAGTATTGAAAGTCTGGAGGAAAATGGAAGTTTCTTTATGTGAGGGGGCACATAATGGAGTTGCATCCCCAGAGGTAAAGTGGCAAATGGGGATATAATTGAAAAGTGTGACATAAATATAGAAGACGAAAATTTGAATTTACCTATCAGGAATATCATGTCAGTTGACATTAAATGGAGTGCGAGA